>VSMD01105276.1:0-59744 GCA_008750895.1 Mirza zaza
TGGTGGTGATGGGTGGTGGTGGTGGTTAGCGGTAGTTAGTGGTGATGGTTGTTGGTGGTGGTTGATGGTGATGGTTGTTGGTGGTGGTTGTGGTGATGGTTGGTGTTAGTGGTTAGTGGTGGTAGTTGATAGTGATGGGTGGTGGCGGTTAGTGGTAGTTAGTGGTGATGGTTGTTGGTGGTGGTTGATGATGATGGTTGTTGGTGGTGTTTGGTGGTGATGGTTGGTGTTAGTGGTTAGTGGTGATGGTTGGTGGAGGTGGTTGATGGTGATGGGTGACAGTGGTGGTTAGTGGTAGTTACTGGTGATGGTTGGTGGTGGTGGTTGATGGTGATGGTTGGTGGTGGTGATGGTTAGTGGTAGTTAGTGGTGATGGTTATTGGTGGTGGTGGTTGATGGTGATGGGTGGTGGTGGTGGTTAGCGGTAGTTAGTGGTGATGGTTGGTGGTGGTGGTTGATGGTGATGGTTGGTGGTGGTGATGGTTAGTGGTGGTGGTTGGTGGTGATGGTTGGTGTTAGTGGTTAGTGGTGATGGTTGGTGGTGTTGGTGGTTAGTGGTTATTAGTGGTGATGGTTGGTGGTGGTGGTTGATGGTGATGGGTGGTGGTGGTGGTTGATGGTGATGGGTGATGGTGGTAATTAGTGGTAGTTAGTGGTGATGGTTGTTGTTGGTGGTTGATGGTGATGGTTGGTGGTGGTGATGGTTAGTGGTGATGGTTGTTGTTGGTGGTTGGTGGTGATGGTTGGTGTTAGTGGTTAGTGGTGATGGTTGGTGGTGTTGGTGGTTAGTGGTAGTTAGTGGTGATGATTGGTGGTGGTGGTTGATGGTGATGGTTGGTGGTGGTGGTGGTTAGTGGTGGTTAGTGGTGATGGTTGTTGGTGGTGGTAGTTGATGGTGATGGTTGTGGATGGTGATAACTGTTGCTGGTGGTGGGTGGTGATGTCTGGTGGTAGTTATCGGGATATTTGCTGGGGCAGCTTTGTAGTGAGCCGTATTTGAGGTCTTTTTTCATCACAGCATAGCCTTAACTGCAAGCACACTTTACTTTGCTTTGAGGTTTTTATTTCTCTCTCATTTTCTCCTTAATGTTTTCCCCTGCACTTACCCCACATGTGGACTCTTAGACAGCTTTATAAAAAGGGCATTAGGGCTTCTATAAAATTTGGACAAATGTCGCTGCCATCTTGCACAGTATGCAGAAAAGTTTCCAGCTTTGGTGAGTGAAGATGTCTAAGAAAATAGGTCTCAAGTATTTTTCAGCTTCTTTCAGGGCTTAAAAAATGGAAGATGCTCCAATTTTCTCAACGTAACTGGAGTTGGTGTTGGCCCCCAGATGCAAAGTAAGGCAGTTTGTTTATGTAACACTTAGGGAAATACGTAATATCACATACTCATATGCCTGGGATCAACTGAATTTTTCACTTTTAGTGCAGATACAGACCATGAGAAAGGCGGTTATAGGAGAAGCTTCTGGAACTGTGAAGAGTACTTCCAGAGTCACTTCGTCAGAGAGCCCACAAACAGGTCAGAATGCTGCAACGAGGGTGTATTTATTTATCCAGGGAAGGTTCACGCCGCGTTGAAGGGGATTTGGTTGGGCACTAAGATAAGAAACACAGACCAAACGGCACTGTCAGATAGTACTAGGGTGCGTCACGGTAATGATCGTGTGAGCAAAGATCATTTAAATGGTGCACCTGACACAGCAGTCGATTTGGAATAAAAAAAACAGCAGTGCGACCGTGGACCGCGGCCCGCAGAAGTCAAGGACGGCGGAAGCAGGTGTCTAAGGCAGTGTTTCTGCAGATAAGAGAGCCCTCGAGAAGGCCAGACGCTAAACCTGGAAGCCTTTAATTACTCAGATACCAGTATTGATTGGGATAACAACCGTGCAGAAATGAAGGCCAGAGAGCGCCTTGCAAGAGAAGGGCAGGATTGTTTTTTTAAGCAGTTTATTGAACTATCTACACGGTCTCAGGCGACTCCGGCCGTAATCCTCGGAAGCAGGAGGAGCCTCGGGGAGAGGAGTCTCGGCAACGAGACCTTGACTGATGAGTGGCTGCTGGCGCAGAGGGATGATTTATGGTGAGAAAACACAAACAGCAGGCAGGGTCAGGAAAAGTGTCGAAAAAGATTAAAAGTCAAAGGAGCGCTGGCAAGTCGCCGATCGGGAAAGTGAGGGGGCGTTTAAAAATAGCCCGGTCACAGAACAGACGGACGGACGGACACACGCTAATACACCTGCCGCACTCGGCGTGTGCCGCGGGGCAGGCGCCTTTTCAGACCCTTGTGCGCACTCGGCCCTTCCGTCTCCCTACCAGTTCAGAGGGCACGTGCTGTTTTCCGCACACTTCAGAGATGAAGTTGCTGGCGTACAGGGAGGATGGGATAAGTCACACCGAGTAGCCGAGACGGGCTAATCGTAAGGGGTGTTGGTCTGCACTTTTCTTTGTTGTTGTTGTTGTTGTTGTCGTTGTGTCCTTTCCTGGCTTTGGTGTCAAGGTGACGCTGGCTTCATGGAGTGCGTCGCGTTGTTTTCCCTCCTCGATATCACAGACCGAGTTCAATTGTGTAAGTAGGGAGGGAGGCCCCCCGGGAAGATAGGAATTCAGCAATGACCCTGTTCTGCAGCCTTTTTTTTTTTTTTTTTTTTTTTTTTAATGAAGCCTGTGGCTACCGAGCTGCCTAAAACTGGCCCTTGATGAATTCTGGAGGATTTTGGATGAACGCAAGTGAACTTTCCTCGTTGCCATGCTAGAGTCTCCACCCAGAGAGGAGCTATGGCTTCCTTACTGTAACCTGTGTAATTTAACCACACATGGGCAAGGGGAACCTCCCAACACACATGGCGTGGCATGTCTTTTTCTTTCTTTCTTGTCCCCAAGCCCCCAGGCCACGATCCCTGGGGAGACCTTGCTTTGGAGAATATTCCCAGAGCTCTCATCATCTGCTGCAAGTTATGAAAAACTCCCACTAACCAAGACATGCATTCTGCTGGACGGTCTTTTGTTGTTCTCCAGGCAAATTAACGCCAGTCTTTCTGGTAACACTTTCAAAATTGCTAAAAGTTCTGCAATATTTGCAGAACATTACCCATGTCACATTTATATTAGGTGGAAGACATTTCTCTCAACTATTAATAAGGAAAAAAGAAAATAAACCTCAATAAGCAGTTTAGAAAAGTGTGCATGAACTTTCTACTCTCTGTTTAGAAAATTATGTCACAAATGAGGAAGAGATGAAAAAGGATGCAGCAACAAATGCAGGGAAAATGTATTATCGATATATTTCAGACAATCGATACAAATATTGTAACATTTTATAGATTTCATAGTGATGTGTATTCAGCAGGACTTCATTTCTAATTGTAAATAAATACATTCCTAAATATTTTATATTCACAATTTTATTCTTTTTTTATTCTTTTTGTTAAAGAATCTCTCCTTTAAGTTATAATTTACAGTTACCATAAAAACTGGTTCCACTCTTGAAGAAAATTCAGATGATTTTAAAGCATATGATGTGTAACTATTTGGAAAACATGATATAGAACTAGGGTCAGCAAACTATGGCCTGCAGACCACAGTTGGCCCACTGCCTACATTTGTAAATTAAGTTTTATTGGAACAAACCCTGGCCCATTCATGATCATATTGTCTGCAGCTGCTGCAATATGGCTGCAAAACCTAACATAGTTTCTAGTTTGCCCTTTATGGAAAAAATTTCTCATCTCTGATCTAGAATGTGACTGGGTCAATATCCACAGGCAGACTTTGTGAAGGTCTCATCTTGAGTTTCTGCTGTTAACATTCAACAATAACAGTTTATATTAAACAACTGTGACTCGGTACAATTTAGTCGATAGCTAAGGAAAAAAAGGAAACAGACAAATAGAGAAGTACATCTTTAGGTCAGATAAATTCATTTTCATAGTAAAACAAAATATTGCTATTTTTTCCTCCACATATTAATAATGCATCTTCTTAGATTCCGGCCAACCTTAGCACAGTGAATCTCATGTTTCTTTGTCATCTTAAAATCAGTTCTTGTGATTTCACTGAATAAAATTAGTTTTTTTGCAGATTGAAATTTACTTTCTATTTTTTAAATTAAGCCCACTGAGTGAAGCATGGGTATTTACATAATAGATCTATTTCCTAGATATGTCCATCATCCTATATCTCAGGCTCCTATGATATCATAACAAAAATAATATGTACATATACGTTTAAAGACTTAATTTGAGTAATTTAAATATTTCTAACTTTTAACATTCCCATCCTGATCCCCCAATGGTGTGTGTAGGTAAAATAATTCGGAATGAAAACACGCGCTTTAAATGGAGAAAGCGCTTTGCAAACGTCTGACCCATCTGGTGTAGACTCGGAACACAGGTGCCGTTGCCCTAAAAGTAATTTTTTTTTATTGCCCTTGGAAACAGAGGAAAAGATGCATTCACAATGTGTATCCAATTTGTATGTGGCTGAACTTTTTTTGTGTCAAAATGTTTGCATGAGTAGAGGGTCTTCCCTCTCTCTGCCAAGGCGGCTTTCACACCTGATGGGTACCACGGTGATGCCATCGTCAGCGCTGTGGCTCGTGGCCCTGTAAAGGCTGGAGCAGCACCGATGAGACGGCAAAACACGTTTCTGTATCACTTTGAGGTTTGATGACTTGAGGAGCAGCCTCTCCCCGGAAGCCGCGGTCCCTGCCGGACTCAGAACAAAGGGCAGCATTCCTCACAGACAAGCGTCATCACACCTGCGTCTCCTCCCAGGGCTGCAAGAGAGCCACAGCATTCGGAGGCCCCGGCCACGGCCGTCTCTGCGTGACACGGGTCTTTCGACGTGGAAGTATCTCCGATACGCTCAGGGAGCTCTCGGAAGGGCGGCGGAGCCTGGAAGGGAAGAGACAGAGTCGTGAGTAGATAGTAAGAGAAGCAAATCCACAGGGCGAGGTCTCTGTTCCCAGCCACAACTCCGCAGTCAAGGAAACGGGTCTGCCCACGTTGGCCCTGCTCGCTGCTGGCTTCCCCCACAAACTCATCTCCTTGATTTTGGAATGAGATCAAAAGAAGCCCCACATTCTGGGATGGTATGGGAACCTGTGACCATCAATGAATGGGCCTTTTCTCCCCCCAAAATTTAATTCAAAATTTAATATTGTGAGAATTTAAGTTCTCACAACATTTATTGTCATTCTCCGTGAGATCTGACACCAAAAGCACGATTTGGCACACACATCAGGATGCAAATGTAATATACGTCACATGCTCATCGGTGTAAAAGTGGGTCACCGTGCACGTAAGATTATAGAGGATCAGGCTAAGTCTCCAGGGAGGAGGGAGGTGAGAAAAGGTAGAAAATAAGAATCTCCTGAGAAACAAGGGTGCCTTGAGATTTCTGAAAAACGTTTATCTTGAGATGATGTTAATGATATTCAATGTGAAAAGTGGATGATCGGGAACAGCCCTCGTGGGACAGAGAGCCATGCCTGTAAATCGACTTAGGAAGTCTCGTTCCAAATGCCACTGCTGACAGAAAGCACGTGGGCACGCAGCCGGACCATTCTGCCAGAAATATTGCCAGCTCTGGGCAGTTGTGCGAGCAGACGCGGTGCCTGGCTGGGTGTGGAACTCTGACGTTTGCCCTCCGTCTGCTCCTCCCATCAGCTCCCCGGCAGGGCTGTTCCCTGCCTCACTCCCATCTTGAAGTCGGTTGACTTTTCTTGACTCGACAAGGGAGATAGCACCTGTTTTTTTTTTTTTTTTAAATGTCCATTTCCCCAAGTTAATTCGCATAAAGCAGCCAGTGTCCTGCTGACCCCTTCCTTTTTTCTCATGACTGAAATAAAATTAAACAAAAGGAACAATCCATACAAAAATTTTAAAAACTGGCCTGCATTTATCCTTTAAACACACATCAGGTGAGAATGAATGAGAGCGTAGCATGTATGAAGTGCACTAACATGGTGATCACAAGTATGGGGGAAGTTTTAAAAAGTTTGCGTTGGAATGTAAATGGAGTTAGGCTTTTTTTTTTTTTTTTACGAATGGCACAAAAATATTTGACAATGGTAGTATAAATAATGAGAAAACATTGAGAGAATATCTTTAGATGTTGTTATGTAATTATAAAATCAAAGATTCGTAAAGAAATGTATAAGAACCAAACCACTGCGTTAATGAAAAGTTTTATTTCTTTTTTCCCCCCAAGTTTGTAGAAGTTATTTTTTTTTTTTTACTTTTTATTGATCCAAAATGCTCTATTTTTCTTATCTCTAAGAGCAGCCTTGGACCCTGAAGCAACTAAAATATTGATCAGCCATTGCCAAAGTTTCATTGTTGCTAACTTCCTTGCATTTCCACACAAAGCCCTATCATACCCTAGGATCCAGAGCACATTTATTTGCTTTTGCAAAAAAAATAAATAAATAAATGACAAGGAAAGTTGACCAGAAACAAAATCGGATGCCATTCCTTTCAGTATCTATTAGCTACTGTCAATTAGATTACCCATCATCAGTTCCTAAGTGCTGAATCTGTGTGCATTTATGCTAAAAGAACACATATATGTCCTCATATAGTATGGATAACACTGAAAATCATGCTAGCAGCAACCAAACGCTAACATCTATTATGTTACGTGTCAGGAACAATTGCAAGTGTTTCTCCCATACTAACCAGTCTAAAAGTACTTACCAACCAATTTATGAGGTCAGGGCTGTCTTTATTTCAATTTATAAATGAGGAATTAAAAGTATAAATTATCTATCAGATAGTGCCTTTTAGAAATGTAATTACCGTTTAAATCTTAATCCTTCAAGACATACACAATCTCATGCCAAACTTCACAAAGGGCTACAATCTAAAAATGTATCATTGGGGCAACTATATTAGTACCAACGTGTCCATTTTAGATGGATTATCTCCTGCTCTCTGAGTAGTTCATTCAACATTTATCAAAGCTCCACGTTGGTACGAAATGTATTTTGGCAAAAACCTCCGATCGTAATCCCCAAAACACTGCATTTTGCATCCTAGGTTATCTTTTGTGGAGAAGGAGGATGGCTTCCTCCTCACCCTGATGACTACTTGGTGATTTGGACCGGCAGGGACACAGTTGGTGCTCACTGAGACTCTGGGACAAGTGGTGACAAGTGGTGACCACCAGTCAGCGAGTCCCCGTGGGGAGGGGAGAGGGCCTGCCTTCACCTGAGCGTCTTGCAGGTGAACAGGAGACCGTCTCGTTGAAATACATTTCCCCCCTTTTTCAGGTTGACTTTGCTCCATTGCGTCCTCCCCACATTCCCAGGAATTCGACAATTACTGTATGTGGCCAGGGTGGGTCCCTAGGGTGCAGAGTGTAAACTAAAATAAAATTTTAAGGCTCACCCCCCACACACACACACCCCGGCTGACAAAATGGACCCCCTCGTGGCCAAAGGAATACCCTAAAACAAAATTGCCTGCCAGGAGGAAGGATGTCAAACATGCCTTATCGTGCTCCCCTCCCTTCTGGGAGACTTCCTTTGTTACTCATTAGCAGGCCTGAGGGTGTGTAAGACAGACCTGCAGGTCCTCGATTTACACAACAAATCTATGTCCAGTGGCTTATCTCTGATAACAGTGCCTTATGTTAAAACATTCCAAGCCTTTAGACAAAGCTTCACGTCTTCAAACAATTACAATCCAAAGAATCTTTAAATACACCTATGACCTGTAAGCCCCCCACCCCCACGTTAAAAATGGCCCACCTTTTTGGGTCAAACCAACGTGTGCTTCCTACCTATCGATTTGTCACTTTACCTGTAACCCCTGCCTCCCTGAAATGTATAAAACCGAACTGTAACCCAGCCACAGCGAGTCCACTAGCTCAAGGCCTCTTTGGCAGTGGCTCCGGGGGTCATGGTCCTCAAATTTGGCTCAGAATAAATCTCTTTAAAACTATTTTACAGAGTTTGGCTTTTTTCCGTTGACAAGAGTCATGCCTGTCCCTGCTCCGTCTGCTTTTAAATGACTCCAGGAGGCAGTTCTCACTCCTTGGAGGAGAGCATTAAATGTCCCCATGTATTTTTATTGAATTTGCCTTTTTTTTTTTTCTCTCATTTTCCTTCCATCTTTTTTTCCCCTACCGCAGTCTAATATGTCTGTGTTCTTCCGACACTTTTCCCGACGAAGTCACTTCTCAATTTAGGATCAGTTAATCCTGTATTTCAAATAATGAAAAGTCTGTAAGAAGTTGTGTGATCTGAAGTTCTTTATTCGGGTTTATCCTCAGATATGAATTGTCTTTAATGGGCAGCTTATTATGTTTATATTCAGTTTAAAACATGTTTGGCTTCCTTGCTCAGCTGGAAATAGCCCGCGGCTAAAGACAGGATTTTTCACTGTCGTACGGATACTGTGTAGACACTCGTCTTATTGACTTTATTAACGTCAGATTATGAATAGAGCTTCTACTGTTGTGTGACCGGGCGGGAGGAACACCTCACTTAAGCCTCCCAGGTTTATTGCTCAGAGCCGTAGAACGGGCCATCTCCGAGAGAACCCAGGAGGAACTGGAAGTAAAATACCCTGTGAGCTCTAAAGTATTACTCATAATGAGCATTCAAAATTTTATAAGCCATAAATATATATTTTTGAGTAGGAATAAACCTAGGAGCCCTGATTGATATGTGAACCGAAATAGTCAAACCTAGATCACTTCGCAAAGTGTGTCGTATTTTGTTAAGGGGAGACTCTGAGAAATTATCTTTCTTCATGGTAAACAAAGACGATTGCAATTAACCAACGCAGTCTGGACCAGAAACGTGTGCTCTGAATTTCCCGAGTGAAGGTCATTTTCATTGTCATAACCTAATTTTTCTACTGGCTGGACTAGTTTTTGTTTTCTTAGCTTTTAGAAAGGTCCCCTTATGCCTTCGTTCTGCCTGGAGCTAGAACGGTTGTGGCCCGAGACAGAACAGTGGCATCCCCCCCCGCCCTGTGAGGATGGTGAGACCGTATCGATATCAGTTGTGCACGTGCCGTGTCTCGGGGATTCTTCCAGGGCGTCTCGGCAGTGAGGAAGGCAAGGCCTGGCCACCTGGCGCACGGGAAACTCGGTGGAAAATGACCAACGTGTTGGTCCCCGCCTCTGAAAGTCCATCGACAAGATGCCAGCACAGAGTGGCAGGAGTCTTGGTCACTTTGGCAGCAGGATGAAGGTGCCTGAGAGTGTGATCTATTTTGTAAGTTCCATCAGGAGTCATCGTCCCAGCATCAGAAGGAAAACTAACCTGTTCAAAGGTAGTGCCTGCCACTGCAGGAGCACCTGTGGAGGGACGGTGCCCAGGTGACAGGTGTGCTCCAGCTTCCAGCACAGCCCTCCTCACTCTCCTGGGGTGCTTTGCCCCTCCAGAGGCTACTTTTTCTACAAGTGGTGGGGACAGAGAATCATAATAGCATCTTAACACTTAGTTGCAATTGAGAGAGGAAACTCAGCTCCGGGTTGTGGATACATTGTAGCTGCTGCACGAGAGCCTGGCCGCCCAGCCCGGAGCCCCGCCAGGCTGACGGTGGCGTGTTCTGGGGCCTGCTCTACATGCGTGTGAGTCAGCACGCGCTTGCACCCTGGGTCTGCCCGTGGCGGGTTCCCGAATTTATCAAATGGCGATGGTGATAACGAAACCTACCTCGCAGGGCTGGCGTGAGACTGTAAGTGTTAATGTTTGAGCAGCCCTGCCAAGGTGGCTGGCCCATGCACCTAAGTGTGTGTGAGATACATTGTTGCCACTGGAAGGAGAGTCTGGAGTCCCTGACCCTACAGGGCTCCAGCGGAGGAAAGAGACGACAGGAACCCCTATCCCAAATACAGGGCAGTCAGAGTAGCAACCTTCATATATTTTAAGGAGAGCATTAGAAGACAAAATGACTGCGTACTGAGTCTTAAAAATTCTTGCCAAACTCTACTACCTAAAGGAAACGGTCTCATATTCTCTTCCGAAAGTTTTAATTCAATTTTGTTTTCATGTTGCCTTTAGCCCGTCTTCCTTCCTTCCTTCCTTCCTTCCTTCCTTCCTTCCTTCCTTCCTTCCTTCCTTCCTTCCTTCCTTCCTTCCTTCCTTCCTTCCTTCCTTCCTTCCTTCCTTCCTTCCTTCCTACCAACGTCTCTGTCCCCTCTCTCCTCTCTGTCCCCCGCTTCTCCCCCACCCTCTGTCTCTGTTTTTGTTTCTTTCCATTTTTCAGTAAGGAAGTGCCATGCCAATGTTCCCTTTGTAAACTGTCCATTATTTCTCAGCTTCTCTGTGGTGCCAACCTCGTCACCTGTCAATGTCCATCTTCCTGGGATGCGGTCGGTTTGCACTTGGACAACCTGTTTCATTCATCTGGTCTTGTCTCTCCATGCAGTAGAAAGGCATAATTTACTAACTTCTTTTTTTCTATTCGAGGCTAGTCTGTGGAATTTAAATAATTTTACACGTCGAAGTCATATCCGGATCTACTGTTAGTGTCTCGAATCGATGTCACTAATTTTTTCTGTCAGTGCCTTTGGGGAATTTTTATCATCTGCTGTTCGGATGGCTTTTGCTTCTGTTTTTGCCTCCCTGTTCTTGCTAGTTTCTTCTGCAAACTTTACTGATGATCCGCCATGCTGGGCGTCATTTTTGTTTGTTTGTTTCTGGTTTCACATATTAAGCCACATGGGTTTAACTATAAAAATAGAAAGATTATTTGGGCAGTTTGACAGATGTCATTTATATAACAAAGGGAAGTCTCCTTCTAGCTCCGGTTTGCTAAATTTTTCCACAAAAAAATTAATTTTAACAACTTTCGCAAATAATTTTTCTTCCAATGCATTAATCTTTTGGTGAATTGTAACACAGAGAGAGAAGGGCACTCAAAACAGAGAATGCAGAGGCCGTGGGTGGGAGCCCCGGGGAGACGCTGGTGGAAGCACACAGCATTTCAGTTAGATGAGTGAGTTCAGGAATCCACTGCACGGCGTGGCGCTGTAGTGAATACCAGCATATCGTACACTTGCAAATGACTGAGGTAGTAGGTTTTAAAGTGTTCTCGCCACACACAAAAAATGATAAATGAGTAAAGTAGTAAATACGTTAAATAGTTGAATTTAGCCATCCTGCAATATGCACATGCATCAAAACATCATTTTGTACGACATAAATATATACGATTTTTATTTGTCAGTTAAAAATAAATAAAAAGAGAGGGAATACAATTCAGTGCATTATCACAAATAAACACACCACCACACAAGTCAGGAAATCCAAAGTGCTGGTGTCCCCAAGCACTCAAAGTGTCCGTTCTCAATCACTAACCTTTCCTTTCACACAATTATCTTCTCTCCTGACTTTTATGGAAATCACTGGCTTTCTTCTCCTTATAATACTACCTCCTCACAGGTGTCCTTCAACACCAGAGTTTAATTTTCCCTGTTTACTTTTCTTTTATAAAAGTATAATTCTATATGTTCTTTATTTTAGTCTGCTCTATTTTATTTTTGTGAGAATCATCTATTTCGTTGCACGAAGTGATATTTCATTCATTACGATTGCAATACTGCACTGAACGAAGGTCCCACAATATATTTATCTGTTACAATTTGATGTAATTTTTCCAGTTTATGGCTTTTATAAACAACATTGCCTTAAGCATTCTTATGCATATATCTCGGTGCCTATGTGCACATATTTCTATTGGGAAATATACTTGAAAATAGCATTTCTGAGTCATAGTGAATGAATTTATTCAAGGTTAGTAGATTATGCAAAATTGTTTTCAAAGGTGTTTCTGCATGACCCACAATCCATATTTCTGGATGTGAGCCCATTGCTGGTTACATGTTTTGTACATTTTACCACCTGTGTGTGTGCCTGTTTACTCTATCAGCGATGTCCTTTGATAAGCAAAAGTTCTTAGCCATAATGTTGTTAAATTTATCAATGTTTTCATTACTACTCAATGTGGCCTTTTAATAAAAAGTTTATAAAAATATTTTAGAATCCAGGTTATATTTACTCTCCTATCTTTCTTGTTTGCATCTACAATACTTCTTGCATTTGGTATGATCTGAATTAGAAGGTTATTTTATAAAGAGTTATATGTGTGTATGTATATATATATGTATGTGTGTGTGTATCTATATATATTAATAAGACTATAAAATTAACCAAGTCCTGTTTATGGAGAAGGTTATATTTTTCCCTTGACTACAGTGTCAATTTTGTTTAAATTCTAGCATTTCTAGATGTCAGATATGATTCTGGGTCCTCCATTCTATTCCACTGAGTGCTGTGGTGTTATTGAAAAAACACTACACTATCCTAATTGTCATAACCTTATAAAAACCTTGGTATCCAGTACAGCAATTTCTCCCAAAATCTGCTCCTTCTTCAGAATTTCTTGGCTATTCTTGAACTTTGTATCTCCATGTAAATTTTAAAATCTTGTTGTCAAGTTGCACAGAGCAATCTGTTGAAATTTTCAATAGAGTTGCAAATAATTTACTTTGGGGTGATGATTAAGATGTTTATAATCCCATTCTTTGGCTCTGAAATGGAGGTCATGCTGGCTTCATATAACTAGATGGGTGGTATCCTTTTTTAAAAAAAAAAACATCTGGAACAGTTATATAAATTTGGAATTATTTATTAACTATGCTGAAATGTGGCCTCAAAAAATTTCTTCATTGGAATGTTTGTATTATAGTTTAAATTGCATTATCAATTTTAAGCCTTTTGAATTTTACATTTCTTTTTTTTTTTTTGACAGCTTTGCTGAAGTCACATTTTTCTAAGGTTTGTATGTTTCATCAAAATTTAAAATAATTAGCATACATACAATCCAGATATCTCCATGTTTTATTTTTATTCTATCTTACTTTATTTTTGTAGCAAATGTTGAAATAAGGATATCTGAGTCCTCCAATATTATTCTTATTTTTCAAGAATGTTTTTGCTATCATGGGTTCCTTGAATTTCCATATGAATTTTAAGATCATCTTGTTGCTTTTTGCAAAAGAAACTGGGATTGTGACAGGAATTATGTTGAATATATAGATTAATTTGGAGTGTATTGTCATCTCAACAATAAAAGTAATTCCAGTCCATAGGCATAGAATATATTCCCTTCATTTAGGTCTTCAATTTCTTTCAACAATGCTTTGCAGCTCTCAGCCTATGAATCTTTATTTCTTTCATTAAATTTATTTGTAAATGTTTCACTTTTGATGTTTTATACATGGAATTGTTTCCTTAAATTTATTTTTGAATTATCCATTGAAATCGTAAATAAATACAATTGATTAATTTATACAGATTTGGATTCTGCAATTTTGCTGAATGCGTTTATTAACTTTACAAGTTTTTTATGGACATTTTTTTTTTGTTTTATAAACTAGATCATGCCATCTGCAAATGGAAATAGATTTACTTCTTTCTTTCCAATCTGAATTCTTTATTTTCTCATTATTGCCTAACTTTCCTTGCTGGAAATCAAGAACAATTTGAATAAAGCTGTAAGACAGAATATCCTTGCCTTATTATCGATCTTGGTGGGGAAGCTTAGAATCTGTCACCAATAAGAGGATATTAGATGTGGGTAATTTGAGGTGTCCTCTGTCAGGTTGAGGGAGTTCCCTACTATTCTCAGTTGTTGAGTATTTTCATCATAAATGGGTGCTGGATTTTAACAAATGCTTTTTTCTGTGTCTGTCGAGATGATCATGTTGTTTTGGGTTTTCGTTCTATTGATAAAACGGGTTACTTTAATTGACTCTTTAACATGAAGCCAACCTTGCATTAAGAAAATCCCACTTGATCATTTTCTTAGTCTGCTTTCTGATACCGTAACAAGATACCACAGACTGGGTAATTTCTAAAGAAGAGAGATTTATTCGGTTCACGGCTCTGGAGGCTGGGAAGTCCAACAGCATGGCGCCTGCACCTGCTCAGCCACCAGTTAAGGGCCTTCTCATGGCATAATTACCTAGCAGAGAGTCGAAAGGCAGAAACAGGCACATGAGACACAGAAAGCAAAAGATGATCACTTTTGTTACAAATCCACTCTCACGATAGCTAACCCACACCCACGGTAAAGATTCTGCCCTCAGGAACCTCACCACCCCTCACAGCCCCGCCTCTCAACACTGCCGCATTGGGAACTGTGTTTCCAACACAGAACCTTCTGGGGAACACATTCAAACCACATCAGCCATGGTTTAGAGTCATTTAAATATGCTGCCGAATCCTATTTACCAGAGTCTTGTTGAGATTATTTTTGTCTATCTCCATAGAGCTCTTTTCCCTTAAGTACCTTTTTAGTCTTTATTATACAAGCTGTATAATATTACATTTTGTACCCATCAATACAGACTTATAATTATTGCTTATCTAGTTGTTTTAATATAAAACAAGAGGAAAATAGTTACTAACCAAAGATATTTTAGTATCGTCTTTCTCATTCAACTCCACAGTTTCTCTCATCAGTGCTCCTTACTTCTTCACGTAGATTCAAGTCCGTGTCGAGGGTCCTTTTATCTCCACCTGAAGAACTATCTTCATTATTTCACGCAACTCATACAGTGACTAAATCTTCCAGTTTTGCTTTTGTTGGTTTTGGTCTTGGAATGTGTTATTCTCCTTCATTTTGGAAGATGGCTGTGCTGCCTACAGAATCACTGGCTGATGGTCTTTTTCTTTCTGTCCTTTGAATGTGTCACCCGCTGACTTACTGTGATCTCACTGAGGCCTCCTTGTATGCAATGAGCTACTTGTCCCTTGCTGCTTTCAGTATTTTTTCCTCTGTGTTTGGTTTTTGACAAGTTTCTTATGATAAGCCTGGGTGTGTATCTCTTTGCAACTCTGCCTCAGCCTTCACTTCACTTCACGTTTGGGCAGAACCTCTAGGGCCACCAGAGGTGAGCACGTATGTCTTTCCTGGTTCTTTCCCGAGCACACGCGCAGCTCTGGACACGTGTAGTGGCCCCCACGTGCACATGGTCCTACAGACTCCAGGGAGTACGTTGGGGCATCTTAAAGCTCCCTCATTCCCCTGATTTTACTTTTAAGGTTTTTACTTAGCTTGTTTTTATTTCCAGTGTTCTCCCAACTGAGGCAGCTGCATGGTTAAAAACAAAACAAAACAAAAACAAACCACCACTGTTTATTTATTTGTGTTTTTGACAAACACCTTCTGAGAAAAGGCTGCTCACTTTGGGCCATGTCTGAGTCGGCCATAGGAAACCCAAGCCTTACAAATGGGATTTTCTAAGGGACTTCCAGACAGGTCAGATGATGACTGTTCTCTAAGAGTGGAACTTCAAGAGAGTCCCAGCCCCATTCTAGGCCTTGGAGAGCAGACTTTGCTACTGCTGTCCTGGTTTGCAGGGCTGTCCTGAGCTGGAAGAGGGTGGCACAAATATGACAAGTTAAAGTGTTCACAAAGCTCACCGCTCTACTGGTATCAGCTGTGCTCTCCAACAAATGCTTCCAGATTATTGCAAGTCTTTTCTTATTTTCCAGAATTCTTAAACAGTTTATTTTGGCAATTTTTAGACATGTTCTTATTGTTTTTCATAGAAGGGAGGATTTTGGAGTTCCTTACTCCACTTTTCCTGGTGGTCTCTAATCTAACTCAAAGACCAAGGACTAAATCTCAAGTATATGGTTTTTTTTGTTTTGTTTTGTTTTTTGTTTGTTTTTTTTTTTTAGTTTACATATTCTGATTTAGTTTTCTTTTTGGAATTTCCAATTTTCCCTCGAGATCCTCCATTTTACCTTTTATATCATGGAGTATGCGGGATAAATTAGAGCAAACATTGTCCAGTACAAACCAAGACTTACACGCTAAATCTATAGCAGAAGATGACACAGCCTAAGTGCCATCTCTGTAAGATCAGAGGTACAAAACCTCAGCAAGGTAATGTTTAGGGAGATATCCTGTGATGAAGCTTAAGGAACACAAAAGAAGGAAACACGGAATTCAGGCTGGTGCCATCCTCCCCCAGTAAGGTGAGAGAATGGGATTTGGAAGGAGCACAGGGTAGCTTAATTTTATTGTGACTATTTAATTTCTTAAGTTGTGTGATGGGTTCAGGAGAATGTATTCTGTCATTATGCTTCATAACTTGCATACATTGATACTTTGCATGACCATTCCACACATCATTATGTAGTCTACATTCACAAACCGAATCCCGATGTATCAATAGTAAAAATGTTAAGTAACGGCACTATTTGTCCTTTACCATCTGCATGTAAAGACTAACGAGAGGGAAGTAAGTTACCCAAAGCAGCATGTTTGAGAGTCTAAATAGAAGGCGGAAAGTGATAGCAACGCCCTATTCATTAAAACATAAAGTTCTGATGTATTAGTCTTGATATAAATGATCTGAAAGGTCAAGATGCTAAGAAGTGCTCTCATTATAGAAAGAAAGTCTTCAAAGTGAGCTAATCAAAGCTTCTCAAAGGATGACAGGGAAGGCAACCTTGACACAAATATGTTTTGACAGTAGTCAAGGGACTCAGATGAAGAGTCTATAATTTAATCAAATAATTCCAAAAAAATGATCCGCAACCAGAAATAGTTTCACATAAGGAAATACAAAGAAGGTGGGCAATGAAAATCAAGTAGATTAAAACAATAAGCACGTTTCAAGATATCCAAATTTAATCTGGGGCATGGAAATCACCTGAAGTTAATGATAAGTTAGGGCAACTGCCCAGAAGTGCAGGGAACTCTACATGTGCTTGTGTTGAATTTTTGATCTTATAACTCTGTAGTCCACTGTAGAAGCTTAATCCCAGGGAGATGAAACAGGATGTTATTAGCTCACAGTGATGTGAAGCACAAAACAGAAAGCGCTAACCAAAGGACACCACTAAGACACTCAGTCTTATTTCAAACAAACTACAAATTTCCGAGGGCGTGCCAAGGACTATTAGCTACTAAAAAATGGTTACTCAACCCTGTTTTTGCATATCAAAGTATCTTATAAATATTTTTAGGTAAAATTAGATGCAAAATTAGACATTTTGAGAAACCCGTGCAATAATTAGCATCAGAGTCGAAGGACTTTAGTGCAGCCTGAGATTTTCCAGGTCCAGTAGAAAAAATACAATAGAACCTTCTCTCTAAATATATTCATGTATATATATATATATATTGCTTTTAACTATTCAAACATGCTTCTCTTTTACAGCATTTACCCTTTGGGGCTACCATGAACCTTTCAGGGGTTAACATGAAACTTTGGCTTATTTTTCAAATCAACCTCTTGGCAAGAACATTCTGATCTCCATGGAATGTAGAAGAAAACACAAATGCACACAGATAAAATAAATTCTCTCATACGTGTTTGTATGCCTACATTAGCATACAGTGTCCCCGGAAGGATGCGATAATTTAGTATCACGAGTTGTCTCTATGAAGGGAAATTAAGTGGTGGGAGCAACAGGTGATGAAATAGGTTTATGCTTTCACAATTTCATCTTATTCTTTTTAAATTTTTCGCTGTGTGCCTGTTTTGTTGATTCTAAATTATTAAAAATAAATTTTCTAAGGACATTAGTGACAAGTGAAAATACCATTTGAGCCAGCAATTTTACTTCTAGGAATTTGTCTTATATAATTTACACATATTTCAGGTGTCTACATAGAAAGATTTTCATATGAGAATTGTCACTGCAACATTTTGCTAGGAAAACATTGAAAATGATCCAAATGCTGACAATCAAAAGACTAGTAAAGAAATAGGTAGGTAATAGACAAATAGGCAGACAGACAGATAAAACATTCTGCACCAGGCAGAAGTATGGAATAAGTTAGGTACCAGGATAGAACATTTTCCAATGTGCGTTGTTAAATGAATGGAAAGCAAAGTTGAAGAGATGTAATGTGCTATCATTTGTGTAAAGATACAGAAAAAAATATATATGTTTTGCATGTTATGTTAGATGTGCGTAAAATAAAATGTGTGTGCAAAAATATGAAATAATGAAAAACATTGATTTTGTCTGGAGATGAGACATTTTGACAGGGGTACATGAGCCCTTATCGAGATTTTCACAGCATTTATTTTTGAATCTTTTACATTTTGAACATATGATTATATAGCCCACCCAAAAATCGATGCTTAATAAGAAGAGATCAAGTAAATATTGTAGGTGAGAAATAAACAAGAATCAAAATGATGATGAACAGTCTAAGAAAAAAACAGGTTATGCACAGAATTTTCCAAGACAGTGTCCAAAGAGAAATTGTTACAGTGTCATTTAAATTGATCTTGAAGGAGGTATGCTGTTCTACAAGAATATATATGTAAATGCAAGTGAGAAAGTGGTCAAGATTAAAACTTTCAGGCAGAATAAAAAAGTGGAATAAATGCATGGAAACAGAGGACATGGGCCACGTATTCAGTGGATGATGGAGCAGAGACAACAGCTGAGGACTAAATCCATGAAAAATCATATCTATGATCCAAGTAATGTGTTAAGCAGAGTAAGTGTGTTTATTTACGATGTGATAGAAGCAATGTCTGCAGGCCCTTCCAGATTGATTTCTAAGACAATCCCTAACCGACTGCAATTTAATGTGTTTATGATCAGTTATTTTGCAAGATGCTGAGCACATGAATAAATAAATAAGAAGTAGCTCCTGCCTTTAAGGAGGGCAATGTAGTAAGAAAGATCTATTTATAGACAAATAATTATAATGCATTTTGAAAATACTGTATTATAGAGATACGCACGAAACCAATGGGATCGGTTATTTATACTAAAAATTACAAAACACATCTGGATTCCTTTGAAAGGTGCAGAAAAGCATACTTAAAAGCTATGACCAGATAAAATTCTAGAGATGATTTGAGGATGTTTATAACCCATTCCCCTCTATATCGTTACACCGATGTACGCATGCATTGCATTTTTTTAAAAATCCTCAAATTCCAGCATATCAATGTGCGACATCATCACACACGTGCTGAATGAGAGGAAGTAAAACCAAATGCTCCTACTTGTCAATGGGAGAGGAAAAACAAAAACAAATTCCTTCCAAGGAGTGAGGAACTCGAGCAAATACAGAAAGAGCCCAGCTAGAAAACAGCAGGTGGCGTGAATCTGTGACCACCAACGCCCTGCGGGGGACCCAGACCATTCCAGGGAGGAGGGTGGAGCCCTCGCCTACATTGTGTTATTTTCCCACCTTTAGCTTTTATTCTACCACGAAGCCCATCAGCTCAGCGTTGGCGCCAATTCAGACAGAGCACGCCTTCCAAGAAGCGCACAACAATCCCTCTTATGCAGAATAAATATTTGCAGAATAACTTATTACCTGAGATTCTAGAAACCTGTAGTTTTCTAAATGAATTCAGTTCGAGCAAGTGGGAGATCAAACCATAAAGTTTCACAGGACGTGAGAAAGAGAAGATGATAAGAAAGAAAGATTTCTCACGAACATTACAAGTTTCGTGATGGTTCTGTTGCTTTCTATTATAATGCACGACACTATTAAAATCTACAAATGGTGGGAAAACAAGACTGGACGTGGAACAAAACAATGCAATATGGGATCAGTGGGAAATTTATGTTTTACCCCAGAAAAGGGATGTGAATGCAAATGATGTTCTTCTTTCGGAATGTACACTTCCCGCTACTAACAGTAAGTCAATAAGGTGAGTGGGTATTTGTTAAATACTGATCGTGCGTGGAACTGTATGCATCACTGTCTGACTGGCGCTTGGTCCCGGGGCTGTGGACGCGCTCTCATCAGAGATACGCTCGTTCTCCTCGCGTCTTCAGCGTGATACCGAGCACGTGGAAATCTTGTCAGCGTGTGATTTTTCTGCCCTTTCCTGGCAGCTGTCAGATTTGTACTTATGTAGCAGCCGGAGGCACATTATTGTTTCCAAGGAAAGGAAACAGTACGTCTCTCTGACATTGCGAGATCTGACCCACTGCTTTAATTAGCATTTTTACAGAAAGGAATCTGAAATGACAGCCAATCTTCCCCGCTTTTTTTTTTTTTTTACCTCTGCATTCCAGTTTTCAAGCAGCATTTAAAATCAGTCGTGGATCCAGTCGAGATTAGCTCTCAAATAGCATCTTCAACAGTCCTGCGTGACTTTGAAGACATTTGCAAAGGAGAATAGTTCATCTTGATATCCATCAAGATGTCTTGAATTTCTGCAGATGCAATGTGTGAGTTAAAAGAATCACACCTTTTTTTTTTTTTTATTTTTAGTCTTGATGAGATATACCTAGAAATTGTATGTTCATAATTTGCTGAATTCTAAATAGCTCATAAAATGGTCTATCCCTTCACTCCATCACATAGGAGACAAGTAGGACCAAGACGGTAGAGCCACTAACTGCCCACGTCTGCTATCGGGCCGAAGTCCTGGGGCCCACAAAATGTGGCCCATCCCTCCTCACCTGACAGAAGAGAGCGTCAGACCCTTTGGACTTCGAGAGGGTTGACCTTTTTTTTTTCTTGTCACCCGCCTGCCAATGCCAGAGAGATTTCTCAGGTCCTTGCAGACAGCAAGCCTTTCCTACCTTCCAGCCGACTTATCGTAAACCGAGGAAAACCGAGGAAAGCGAACCACGGCAGCCCTCGTTTCGCAGGAGCTTTTATTTATCTCATTACGGGGATCCTTTGGGTTTGTAGAGAGTTTCTTACAAGCAGGCACATTCCCTCCCGCCCCCACTGCAGAGGATGCGGGAACAGAAAAGGGACGGGTAATGTCTCCGGTCTCATCAGGGCGTCCACGCGAGCGCGGGGGGGGGGGGGGGAATTACAGAAGTGATTGGCTATCCTTCACCCGGCCTCGTGGTTAGGGAGGCCACGCCGGAGACCACGGCGCTCCGGGGGTTGGTGCTGTTATCACTCATCTTCCGCTGTGAGCCCACGTGTTAGGTTTTCAACCCTCGGAGGCATTTAGCGTTGCCCTGGGATTCGAGCGCGGCCCGAGCTGCGCCTTGGCGTGTAGGTTTCTGCTGCCTTCGACGCCGGGGGAAGAAAAAAAAAAACCCAGATACGTGGCCCCCACGGTGGCGCTGTGATGTCTTTCTACATCTGAGAATCTGCACACAGCGCAGGGAGCGGTTCGCTCTGGGGACTTGCCACTTAATGATCCCAGCGTGTCCAGCAGAGCTCTGGCTGCACGACACGGATTACTTCGCCAGACGTGCGCCGGCTCAAATTCCTCTATGAAAAGGAGTTCTCTGTCTACTGTGATTGAACACGGCCCATGTCTTCCAGCACCCTTTTATTTTAGAATAGTGTTAGATTCGCGGGAAATCTGGAGATACCACGGAGAGTCCCCGATGCCGTCTGTATCCAGTCTGTGTCTCTGATTATCTATCGTCATGGAATGTTTGTCGCCCCTAGCAAACCAATGCTGACATGTTGTTCTTTACAGAAGTTCATATTTTATTCGTAGTTCCTCATTCTTTCCCCAGTGTCCTCTTTCTGTTCCGGGATCCCACGGCAGAGATGGTGTGTTTGGTTGTCATGTCTCCCCGCCTACTCCCTTGTTTTTCGGGATCTCGACTGTGGCCAGCGGGACACGCCAGGTCCTCGGTGGACGGTCACTCAAATGGAGACTGTCTTCATCGTGACGGGACTGGAGCTGAGGACATCTGGGAGGGCCCACAGAGGCCAAGCGCCGCTCTTGACGCTTCACGTCGGGGCCTTCCTGCTGTCGGTGCTGGTCTCGAGCCCCGGCCGGGACAGCGTCTGTCTGGTTTCTCCGCTTACGGTTGCTCTTTCTGTTTCTTTTTGTCCTTGTTCATTCCCGACTCTTTACAAGAAAGCCAAGATGAGCAGCTCCCACTTAACCACTTCGGTGCGGCGCTCACCGGCCGCGACACGTCGCCCACAGCCGGCGCTCACAGTCCGCACGGTAGTCTGTGCTGTGCACTGACGACGCGTCCGTTCTGCTCCTGTGTGATGAGGAAAGCTTGAAAGCACTGAGAGCTTGTTTTACTTTACAGGCAGCTTTACTTGCCATGTAAATCAGAACAGGTAACATAGACGTATATGTTTTCATTACGTTATTTTTAAATGTTCACAATTTTATTTTGATAAATGAAAAATTAGAAAAGTCATATCACGGCTGTCAGCTAAAGTCAACACTCGGCTGTGCGCCTTCATCTGTGGCTGTCGGCTACAGTGGATGCTCGTACTGAAGAGGTTTAGAGGGTGGAATATCCACAGGGAGCACTTAGAATTCCTCTGCATGGGAGACCTGTTTTTCTATAAGTAAATAAAGATCTATAAATAGGTCCTTTCTAGTGATCTATAAATAAGACGTTTTCTATTTATCCATATGTTCAATTACTAATTCATATCAGTACAGACTCATGAATACTTATGCTACCCTTTGGATTTTACTCTGATACTACTCTATGCCTTTTGTTGCTAAATTTCTTCTGGACTTGACTGCTGAGAGCTTTTGCAATTAGAGTTTGTGCCCCTTTGATACATTCTCATTATTGTTTTGTGTTGTTTTAGAGTTTTTTAATCTTTTTGGGGGGAGAGCACGCCCTTTCTTGCTGGCACAAGAAGATACTCCGTCGAAGCTCAAACTGTTTTTGCCCAGACCTGGTCCCGGATCAGCTATTTCTCTGAGGATCCTCATTTCTTTTCTCAGAAAATGGTATTAGAATTAGTGAGCTGGGTGTGCTCCTTGCTGCTGGGGTCTTCTCAGCCAGCAGGATATATGTGCGTATTCTAATTCATGCACATGCAGGTGCCTGTAAATATTTCATATGTACCCATTTGTACCCACAGTAAGTAAAACATGACTTCACACAGCTGCTCCCAGCTCTAGTCCACTGTCCCGTGGGTCACTCAGGTGTCCTGCCTCTGTCTGCCTGCAACCTCCCACTCTGACATCAGAAACTGGCTCCCAGAGTCCTCCCCCGACTCGATTATTCCTTTTTGGGACACCCGTCCTGTATTTTCATGATGGCTTACTGGCGCCTTACAGGACAGGACAGGGCTGGTGTGCAGTTTCTTCCTCGCTTAACGTCTTGAGACGTTATGCATTTCCTCACGCATTTCCAAATCACTAAAGTCCACACCTTCTCTCCCATCTCCATGAGGCTGCTGGTAACGTAAATTTGTAGAAGATTTTGCCCCGGTCTGCGTTCTACCCTCAGGTCCCCCAACCTCCTGCATGCTTTGAACTTTCGCTCTCGAAGGTCCCCGCTTTGCCCTGTGAGTTTCTCTAGGCTTTTGCAGATTCAGAGTCTGGTATCCACGACGGCAGTGACATGCGGCAGCTTGTTGTGTCACAGCCCGCAATGTAAAACCTTTACCTTTGAAGCCACAGTAATCACGGTGGTGAGTTACGTGTGCTTGGAGAGGGTCCTTTGACGTAAAGTAAGAAGTATGGGATATTTCTGAGAATCTCTAACTTTCGCCGTGATGCACGAAGTTCGATTTGATGAAATGGCTTCATTTTAATCCAGTATTCTTCCTAAAGGAAACAAACAAACAAACAAACAAAAGGGTGATGAATCCTGGGAATCTACCCAAACACCTGCCAGAGTCAAATGACACTGAGTTGGCCTCGGACACCACCTCCTTGAACATCTCTAGGTGGCTCCTGAGTTCTAAATATAAGGGGGAGGTTCTGCCACTGCAGAGAGGCAGGGAGCTAGCTATAAGTACCCAGTACCCAGGACACTGAGACATCTGCATTTGCCTTCTGTCATTCTGGTTTGTTTTCAGTGCATAACTAGAATCAAGGAATCTTGTCTTTGTTTAACATTGCTTAAAAAAATAATAATAATAATATTAGGCCGGGCGCGGTGGCTCACGCCTGTAATCCTAGCACTCTGGGAGGCCGAGGCAGGAGGATCGCTCAAGGTCAGGAGTTCGAAACCAGCCTGAGCAAGAGCGAGACCCCCGTCTTTACTATAAATAGAAAGAAATTAATTGGTCAACTGAAAATATATAGAAAAAATTAGCCTGGCATGGTGGCGCATGCCTGTGGTCCCAGACACTTGGGAGGCTGAGGCAGGAGGATCGCTTAAGCCCAGGAGTTTGAGGTTGCTGTGAGCTAGGCTGAGGCCACGATACTCACTCTAGCCTGGGCAGCAGAGTGAGATTCTGTCTCAGAAAAAAAAAATAATAATAACTGACAACGTGTACACATAATCACTGGGATTTCAGAGTCCGTTATAATTTCTGAGCAAAGTTTTTCTTTACGCAAATAAACAGACCTCTGCCCGAGTATATCACTGGAGGGTTTAAGAGTAAGCTGGGCTACGTGGCATGGAAGCCGGTGGATGACGCTGGGCCCACCGTCGTGGGGGTGCCCGCGGGCAAGGACTTCTGCAGCTGTGCTGAGGACTGGAGGGTCCCCAGTGTGTGTCAGTGAAGCCACTGAAGATGCAAAGGAGTGAGGAAGACGTCAGCTTCTGTGAACATGAGTTAGGAAGGGTGTGACCTCCAGGTCCCAGGAAGTAGACAGGTGCAGGTCGCTCACCTGTCAAGAGCCCCACGGAACACGCCCGTCATCGTGGTCATCGCACTCCCGAAGTCTGCTTCTTGGTGGATAAATGCATTGCGTGGCAGCAGATTTGGGAGTGCTGGGTCATCGGGGGGTGGCGGGGTGCCCCGGGGTATTTATAATATCAGCACGGCTTCCTTTTGGGATCCAGGGCTCTGCCTCACTCCTGATCCAGAAACCCCACTTAGGTTGCTGGACGCCTCTGTATCCAGAAGAGCCGACCTTGCATTCTCTGCGTCAACTTAGATTTCCTGCAAACCGGATCACTCAGGATTTTCAGTCTGTTGTGCATTAATGGATGAGTTGCCAGAAACACTGAGTCCGTCTATTTTCCCTAACAGAGACGTTGGTTTTTGTACCCAGCAGTCACATTTGGTTCTGTTTTTATCAGTACCGTCTTTTATGTTAATCTAATGTTGTTTCTTTCCCATCATTGGAGCACCTCTCGCATTTCCTTTTTCTGTCTTAAACACGTCTTTTATAATGGATTCTGGTGATTCGGTTGTCCGGATGACAAGGCTGTGTTCGTTTCTGCTGATTTTGTTGTTTTGTCTGTCTGTGCGTTTCCTGGAGTGGGGCGTCTAAGTGGGCTGTGATGAACTCCACCCTCCCGGGGAGAATGTGACTTGGCTTCTGTGACAGGCTCCTGGGGTGTCACAGACCCAGATTCAATCTATAAGTCTCAACTGGAGGTTTTCTGAACCAAAAACATCAGTAAGAATTTGAATCTAAAAACCCATGAGACTTTTTCTTTGTTTATACATTGTTGCAAAAATAAATAAATAAAATAAAATAAAAAAAAACATTTGTTACACGCAGAACCCAGAGATGTTTCTGTTCTGTCTGGTTAAAATAGGTTCCGCCTGCCTTTCTTCCCGAGGTGGTTTTCTTTCGTGACCTCAGCCGTATTTCCAGTCTCACTTTCATCCCCCGCTTAGACAGGCTCGGTGTCTTTTCCCGTGTGCTCTTTCAGGCTATTAAAAGCCAGAACTGAAGTCACCCAGGGCAGAGAGTGCCTCGCGGTAGCTCGCAGCGTCAGGGAAAATCACATTCTGTCTTCGCTCCCTGCTAAATCCTCGCCCTGGAGGGTTTCCCTGTTTATTCCAAGTCCAGCATCGTATTTGATAGACTTTTTAAATATTTTATCTGACATTTCTAGGTGTTTTGCAGTAGAAGCACTTTCGGAGTATTTTCTCTGCCGCGCCGTTGTCGGACACTATTCATTTTATTTTCAAACTCACGTCGTGAAGCATTGCCCAGCAGTCCTTTGACAGACGGGAGTGGAAGGAACAGAAAGAAGTTCGGTGGGCCGCTCCAATTTCAATATTAATTATTAGTCTCCAGCCTAAAACCCTCCAGACCCCGAATGTCTCTTGTCCCCAGCTCCAAGTCACATTCCCAGTGGACAAGTGGGAGCTCGACGCACCCAGCCCCCAAGCACGGACCCGCCGAGCGGGACCTGGCTCCCCTCCAGGGAGGTCTCAAATTCGGCGGAGTCCAACTTGAGGATGGGTTTTGGGGTCTCCAAGTGTCTCCCTACAAATCGTGTGCTGATGTCGGGATCCAAGAAGGGTAAGTTTAGGGCGCAGAAACCTGGCCGACGTCCACTTAACCAGGTGCTCAGATTTCACGCGACAAGGGTGGGGGCTCCGGCACCGAGCACCCCCAGGTGTGAGGGCTCAGAGGCACCCCCCACGGCAGCCGCTCCTCTGCCGACACGTCTGAGTGTAAATCCACCCCAGACAAACCCACCCACACGGAAGGGCGTCGCGTACAGGGACAGAGCTGCGCTCTTCACACTCGGCGTGGTCCAGAGAGGGGAGGGGTGGGCAGGAGAGTGCCTGGTCAGACGCTGAGCCAGGAACATCTGTTCTGTGAAGTGTGGTATTGAGACAATGGTGGGATTTGAGTAGGAGCCATGAATCGCACAACAATAGTAAGTCAAAGTTAACACATTTAATTTTGACAATGATTTCGGTTATGAAAGATAGTGTCTTTGATTGTATTCATTAGGGCCAAAGAGAAAAAAATGCCTCCAACGGAATCTCACATATTAATAGTTGAGACAAAGAGTTGTGTATAGACTTATGTGTGTACATATGTGATCATGTATGTCAAGCGTGTGCATGTGTATCATACATGCATATACGGGATAAATAGAGACAGAGAGAAAAGCACACACACCAGCGGTGGAGTGAAATCAAGTGAGGAAAAATGCAAAATATGGTAGATTTGGAGAATGTCTAGTATAAGGTAAGTTTCCAGTATATGCTAACTTTGCATGAATCATTTCATAAAAGAACATCACAAAAATTGATGTGCACGTTACCTTCACAGGTAGGGAATAGTGACTCAGAAAAGCAACGTGAGTGTTTTCAAAGTCCCTCACGTAGAATATGACAGACAGCTGGAATTCAGACCCGAGTCTACCCACAGCCCCGAAGTCCATATTCTCTATACTGTGCCTCAGTGGCTGTCATGGATGTCAAAGGATTTTACCCCAGAATGTTTGCAATAGCCCACAAGTTCCAAAGTCGTAGGAATACCAATAACTCAGCACATGATTTCTTTCATAAAAAGTCAGACTATTTACTTTTACTTTGAATTTTCTTGATACAAAAAGTACCTTTTCCCCTGCAGTTTTGATTTTAGAAGCTGGTATATGTGAGAGAATAATTTAACAAAAATAACATTAAAAAATTCAAACATACCAATTCTCCATGCAGTACTTTTTAAGATATTAATATCCTCTGAATACTAGAATAATATTGGAAGCAAATACATCACGCTAGAATTTCCTTTAGGCATTGGAAATTGCCCTGTGCAGCAGCCTGTCTCAGAGAACAGCCCCATTTGGGGAGGGGTTACAGCTGGCTGGACACCCAAGGGACTGCTCCCAGGGACAAAGACCCTGCTGGGCCGTCCTCCTGGACCTCAAGTTTCTGCAAATACCAGTCTCCATGCCCCGTTAGAAGCTCTCCGTCTTGCCAAGCTATGACCACCATAATCCCTACAAATCTGGTATTTTCTAGTGCTTGCTAAGCAATTTTATTGTAGCCTTTGGTAAATGCAGCATCTGTTGGCCAAGGAACTGCATTTTAAAAATTCACGTCTGTGAAGAAACACAGCCTTACTCCTTCAAGGTCACGCTGGTAATTTAAGGGGTCTCGTGTCAAAATGAAGACAGCCTCCTGGCGGAGGCACCACTGTGGCTGAAGGTGCCTTGTAATAAAGCAAGCTGGCTCTGACTTCTGGGCCCACTGCGGCCCTGGAGTGATTCCAAAGACATGCTCCCTATACCTCCATTTTTAAGATGATTCTTGATAAAACAAGGCAACAGCACCGAGACTTCAATCTATTAGATATTTCCCTTTTAACACCTAAATACATAATTATTGCCCATTGTGATATTCTCAGGCATGGGCTGAAATAAATACCTAGACACTCAAAATATTCACAAACTCCAAACCTATTATTCCTCTGCCTTTTCCCAAATAATACACAGAAGACATAAATTTCATTTTGGAACTTTCACTGGGCAATATCTCCACAGTGCTCACTAATTTGCACTGGCTTAGAGTACGTTATATTTGTGATCATTGAGGACTTTGCTACACCACGTTTCAGTGCTAAGTTGAATTATATATAATAATTTCAAAAACACGTCAAGGGACATGTTCCAAGATGAATTTTAATCTTGGTTGCATATTAGTCTTAATTTGACTGCAAAGTAGTGAAAAATTCAGATTTTTAAACCCACCAGTAAGCAGTTGGCCTGTGAAATAAAGTTGCATGCTTCAAATGCCTAAAAAGATTGAGATTTTTTTTTTTTTTTTTTTTGCTTTTCATCAGTTCAGCTGCTACAAACTCTGCTTTTACTATTAGCATGTTGTTTGAAAAACCATCCTTTCAGGACAAATTTAGGTTTGTAAATAGAGCCTGGATGGAAGAGTTGTGCGTGCTGGTGGAGCCGCCTTTGGCACCTGCAGTTGGAACAATGCATGAATAAAAACTGCTTAAAACAATAGCCTGGAGCAATTATGTGCCAATAACGGGTTCGAGACGATCACACCTGCTTTCCATCTATCCTTATTAACAAGCCTAATTCGAAGCCACCATTGATAGGAAGCAAACTAACCATTACCAGCTGCTACATACAGATGTCGAAGCACATGCCATGGAGGTGGGAGACCTGGAGTCCCCGTCCCCTGCAAATACGTGTGTTGCAGGTTCAGAGCTTGCCTGGATCCACTGCATGGGAGCCAAAAGGATTTTGTTTTCCACATATGCAGGAGTCCACCGTGGGTTTCTGAAGTGAGAGAAGGAAAACTCGTAAAGCAAACTGAACTGCAAAAATAAGGGCTATTCATGTTTGGAGAACCTTCTGTATTCCTCATCCAGTCTCGAGAGGTAAACAATTTTAGCGTCTCATCTTGATAAGGGCCAATTTGGTTGGTAAGAACAGTGTTCAGGATGCCCCTGGTCCTCCCGTCCGTGAGCATTGTTGCTCATTATCCGAGGAAACAGTGGCAGGCGGGAGCATCAGTGTTGTGTTTAAAATACTCACGGACGCATCTGCCCTCGCCATTTCAATATTCTCTCGGCTGAGAACAGCCTTCAAGAAGAGAGAACAAAAGGCACGCTGCCGCCAAACCATCCTCCTTGGCAGCCCACAAATCGGGACTCTTGCCGGGGCAAAGCAGGGGTGCTTTCTTTAAAACTGGGTGCTCTGTTCAGGGGACGGTGTGCTGAGTAGCGTCATGGGTTCCGTCATCGAGAGAAACTGTGGACAACAGCCTCGGCCAGGAAGCAGCAGAGCATGGAGCAAAGAGTGACTTTACCAATCACAACCCTTTTTCCATTCTTTATCCACTGGATTCTACAAGTTAGAAAAAATTTCAAAGATATTTGTGATACGTTATGCACTTTTTGTGAGAGAAATACTTTCACTCATATTCCCGTTCATTTGCAGAAATGAAGGATCAGTGATATTGGAAACTCCACGTGTACCTGCGTGCCTGTGTGCATGCGTGCGTGTGTGTGTGCATGTGAGTGCGTGTGTGCGTGCATGTGAGTGCGTGTGTGCATGCACCTTTAACCACTTCCGTACCAGCGTTGACTATAGTCGACAGCCACAGATGAACGCGCACAGCGACTGTAGCCGACAGCCGTGATATGACTTTTCTCATTTTCCATTTATCAAGATAAAATTGTGAACATTTAAAAATAACGTCATGAAAACATATATGTATACGTTACTTATTCTGATTTACATGACAAGTAAAGCCGCCTGTAAAGTAAAACAAGCTTTCAGTGCTTTCAAGCTTTCCTCATCACACAAGAGCAAGACGGATTTGTCGTCAATGCACAGCACAGACTGTCGTGCGGACTGTGAGCGCCGGCCGTGGGCGCGGCTTCACGGCCAGTGAGCGCCACGCCGAAGTGGTTAATTGCATGGTTTTTATTCAGGGTAAAACAAGACACAAAGCGTTGTCTCAAAATATCGATTCTAGATGACGGTGACCATGCAAATAATCTACTAAAATTAGTTTCTTTAATACATATTCTACAGGAAAATTTTAAAAAGAAACAGTATTTAGGAAGTTAGAAGAGTGGAAAAAAAAAAGAAATTGACCAGAATGTTCATGGGAAAAGTCAGTAAGATTTAAAGGTGCGGGGACAAAGAGAAACTGAGAATGTTGCTTTATCTTCCTGATGGCTTAACTCTGAGGGACCACCGCTTCCTGGGAGCTCCCGTCTCCTTCATTCCAGAGCAAACCTCTGCCCCGCCACCTGCAGCCGCCCTGGCTCTGCTTGGTTTCCGTCCTCACCCTCCTCGCTGTCTGAAGCCAGATGGCTCTTTGGTTTTCAGCCGGGTGGTGGAGGGTCTTTCCCGCCAGAAGAAGATAAAACACGAGCCCGTCAGAAATGCCTTCTTTCTCCATCCCTGTATCCCTCGGGGCCGAGGGACAGCACCAAGCCGTCCTTCAGGAAAATTAGGGATGAAAGGCTGGCATGACCCGGAGATGCTCCTACCGATTCGTGTCTGTACCAGCGAGGGGACATCACTTTCCAGAGATAGCACAGAGCCTTTTTTTCCCCCCTGCTAAAATACGCCTTTCATTTTTAAACGCTGCGAACCTCCTGCCAAATATTTTTAGTACGTGTCATTGATCGAGGGCCGAACTGGAAATGTGGATTCTCCGGGGTTTCCTGTTGCTTTTAGGAGAAAAGCAAGGTCGACATTTTGGTCATGGCTTTGCAACGTGGTTTTGCTCGACTTTAGCGTTTTCAGCTTAAATCTGGACATGCAACTATTGCCATATATGTCACTTCAAAGCTCAAAGTGCACAGAGGATTAGGCCCACAGTCAAAGCCATTGTTTTTTTTTTAAACTAAGAGTAATTGGTAATTACGACACCATAACAAATTTTTTATATACATAACGTTTCAAAAAAAAAAAAAACCTGAAAATGTTGCTAAATTCTGCTGTAGGTAAAAATTCCATCGGTTCCGTACATTTCACGGTAATAATATTTGACTTAAGCGATCTAAAACTGTTCAAAGTTGGGATCATTAAAGGCATCAAGAACCGATGGTGAAAGTATCAAGTTGACTTCCGTGTTGTTATGGAATCCATTAAAGCTACTCACCTGCTTCTTACTTTTTAATAATAATAAAAGTGATAATGATAGCCACAATAAAGGCAGCTGACCCAGCATGTGTTAGGGTCTCTTCCAAGCACTACATGTCGTTTTTTGTTTGTTTTTTTTTTTAATAAGAAGTTTGTGATGGGCATGTGTGTATGTGTTTGCATTGGTTTGTGACCATCGGCCAACGTCAAACCTATAATCGTTGGTTCCAGGAGGTACCAGGCTTCATCAGGCCTTCATCATAGAGTATTCTTTAATATTTTACTCCACAACAGATGTGGCATTCATCAATGGTCTTAAAATTTGCTTTTGAAAACTGTATTTGGTCAGATCACTGATTCCTGCCTGAGCAGATACAGAGGGTCTTCCCTGAATAACCCGCACTGCCCCCACATGGTGAGAAATGCCACTCTGTCCCCTGCTGATCTCCACCTTACAGAGCAGGTTGTACCCTTCTCCTCCTCCTGGAATAGGACAGAAAAATAGAAATAAGGATCGGGGTGCTGGGAAGAAACAGGCGGAGGAGAGGGAGGGCCGGGAAACGGAGAGAGGAGACCGACTCTCACTCCGTGAGTTTGTTCTCAGCTGGGATGCTTCTAAGGGAAACCGAGCCTCAGACAACCAAGGGCCCCTCGCCCGATTCTAACTGAGACCAGCAATTGGATTAAGATCATTTTTCTTCTCCGGTGGAAGATTAGAGACACGGCACGAGGCTGTGATGGACTGAATCTTAGATCTGTGGTCAGAGCACCCTGTTCTAAGTTTGGCCTCGGGCACCTACAGGGCTCCAGTGAGAACCTGTTGACGTGCAGAATAAGGAAGTCTCTGTACGTGATTTAGTACTGACGCATCTTTTAACGTTAAAGACAATCAAACATATTGATCTGGTTGCCCTTAGAAAAAGTACCTGAGGACAAATATAGGTATGTATTTTTTAATTTGGTGAACAGTACTAATGAGTCAAACATCAATTTTAGATTCCGCACAGTGCCTTTATGGAGTGCTAGGTCTAGGCTCCACGTGGGCATAAACTGGTAATTTTAAACAAGATTGAAACACATTCCACAAGAAACAGAGAAAGCGCCTCGTTGGACTCACTTCCCTGACGCAGATGAGCAGGTAGTTAAAAGCGCCGGGATTTGCAAGGGATTAAGCACTAAGTGCTATCATCACTCTGTGATGAACAACAAATGCTGAGCATAGAAAACCTTAATCCAAACTGTGGGTTCAAATTTACATTTAAATATACTCCATAATATAAAATAATCCTATCCTATATTTGAAATATATTACTCCGTCTAAATTATTTATGTTTTGCTCACAAGCAGTCCATATTCATAAATATCATGCCTGGATTGATTTATTTTTGTCTTCCTACACAGTCTGCTCCTCAAGCTCCCAGGCTTTTAATTAATCTGGATTTGGGGTATAAATTTCCTTGTGCCTTGATTAATACCAAACAGGCTTTATTTAATTAAAGAGACAGACTAGTGAAAGACATTTTAATCAAAAATTTCATATGCATACAGCACATCTGCATTTAATACTCAGGGGGAAAAAAAAACCTCTTGATTTATTGTATTTATTTTTTAAATGTTTGACTAAAGCAATAGTCCTGTTTGCTGTGATGCATCAACCTATTGTGATGCGTGTTCCTATTCCATCTTAAAGCCATCACCACAGGGAACATAAAGAATGTGGAAGGGACAAGAGAAGCCCAAGCATTGAGTGCCACACTTCGTCGATCAGAGCCTCGGCGTGTCTGCAGTGAGCCCATGAAAGCACAGGAACATTCCCTCATGTTCTCTGTGTCACCCCTGGTGGCCACATGTAGACCTCTTGAAGGTGTTCACCTGCAAAGACAGTCTGTGAGGAAGCGGAGCTTAACCCTAAAATCCGAGCCTCATCGTGTTTTCCGATTTGTGATTGACGCTCTTGAGAAGGGGTGGCATTTTCCCATCGGCGTCTCACTCGCTGACCTTCCGACAAAAAGGTGTCATTTCTGCAGCTGCATCCGAGATTCAACAGCCGTCTTGCTGCACACACGGTATCGTCTCCGTCATGGGACGACAGGGTCACCCACACTCCGGCTCCGAGGGTGCCAGGTTGGAAAGGCGAGGCTTTAGGAAACAAATTTTTATTTGAGATCTTGAGAGTCAGAGACTCGCTGTGCAGTGCATACCGTAGCAAGGCACTGACACTCGGCTTGGTGCAAGAAGAAGACAGAGCGGGTGGTTAGCGTGGAGCTCTGCGTCTCGCCGCTGGATATACCGTTGTTTCCCCGAAGATAAGACAGTGTCTTATATTTATTTTTCCTCAAGAAGACACCCTAGGGCTTGTTTTCAGGGGATGTGTTATTTTTTTTAAGTACGGTACAACAATCCACATTGATTTAAATAGAGTTAAGTCGTCTTCTTCTGGAACATCGTCCTAACTCTCCAAAGCCTGAATCCCATCCTGAATTTCTTGTGGCTCTATTTCTTTTAGAACCACTGGCCCCAATCTCTCATGTCGAGCCATTGAGCTCTCACGGGGCGGATGAGAAGGGCTGCTCGTCTTCTTTCCCGCTCCGCGAGGACTTGCACGGGTTGTGCAGATGCGCTGCGCAGCCACGCCCGTCACTAGGGCTTATTTTTGGGGAAACACTGTACCACATCCCTGAAAGCACATGGCAACTGTTGCACCATCTCTCTTGCTCTTATCACTTCTCTTTTCATTTTCTCTTCACTTTATACTAAGTCACCTTCTGCCAGATTGGGCAGTTTTGTTATAGCTTTCCACTCCTAGCATATAGGTACACGTCACAGGGTGCAATCTAAAACGTGAGTGTGTGCCCCTATGTATAAAAATGCACATGCACAGATTTATGTATATGTTTCTATTAATCTAACGTTTTTCAACGATAGTTGGACAAGTAAACATTTGTGCATTTGGAAGATGTTTTCTGAGTTTTTTTAATGCCACATGGATTTATTCTACCTGACCTCGGCATGTTACATTTCATTCTCACAGTCTGTCTGTGATACTCGGGCCAAATCCTGCCGGCTGGGGGTTCAGCGGTGCCCACGCGAACGAACGCAAGGCTGAACAGCCCACGGCCAGGCAAGAGGCAGACACAAACGAGCAGCCCTTAGTGCTGAACCCCGGATCAATGTGCTCCCGCCGAGCCTCGGGTAGGGAAGCGAGGTTTTCTCTGTGCAGACGCCGCCAGTACACACATAATCCTGAAAGGAGCAGGAAAGAGAGCAAATTGCATGCCAGAGGCAGGAGTTGTGCTGCCCGAGCTCTCCCAGAGGACTCCAGGCTTGCATCGTGCTGCCCGGAGAGGCTTAACTTGCTGTTTCACCTAAAGGATGGAGTCCGCCGTTAGCTCAGGCTCCGACCAGGGCTGGAACCGCCTGGAAACTGTAGTCCAAACAGCCGACAGGCACAGCCAGTCACACGTGGCTTCCTACACGCAGTCCGATTGGGGGCGCACGCCAAAGGGAAGGGCAGCGGGAGTTCACGCCTTCTGCTGAGTTTTATCGAAGCTTCACACAGCCTCAAACGTCCAGCATCCCCGAGGTCTCGGGTGGCTGCGAAGGAGATCTTATTCTCATCACGACACAGACTCAGCTCCAGATATCCACGGGCGTGCGGCGTCTAAAATGCCCTCTGCCGTCTTCGTATATCACCCCTAAATAACCTCGACTCTTGCCTTACGTTGTCTGTTTTTCCTTTTCGCAAAAACAGTAGGCTTTTTTGGATGCTCTTTCTTTCCTAATTTTTTTTTAATTTTACTTTTTATTTATTTATGATCGACACATAATAACTGTATGTGCGTATAGGGTACGATATAACGTTTCGATGCGTGCATATACAGCTTTTCTAGCTATTTCGAAATATAAAGTACAATATTGTGGACCATCTTCTCTCTGCTGTGCAGCAGAACACAGAACCCAAACAGTGAGGCCAGCGAGCCCAGGGCGCTTCAGGGTGTATGCTAACGGTGGGGCATAAACCAGCGCTGACAGCGGACGACAGACACCACACCGCAATCCAACAGCGAGAGCCCGGCTCACCCTTACCCTGGCCAGGGGTCTGCCGCAGAACACCAGCTGTCCCGGGATGTGAGTGGGGATCCCCTCGTCTAGCGGTTCCCACCGTCTGAGACCCGTGACGTCCCCTTTCCCTGCAAACGGGCCCTAGTGAGGACACGCTGAACTTGACTGCACCTCCTTGCAAAGTCTATGGGTTTGCCACCTGGGAGAGGTGGGGGGACATCCTCAAAAGCACATGGATATATTCAGCTAGGTATACTTGGACCCATCTAGAGTTCTTACTGCAAGTAGATACTGACCCTCAGGATTTATAGCAATTCAGTTGGCTGGAGACTGGAATTTAGGGAGCCTTGGAGACTCTCCGCTTGTGAGACTAACCAAGTTTAAAAACTGTGAACCCCCACACCAAAAATTGCCTCCTCCTCACTTCTGACTCACCTGTGCCTGAGTCTCCCAAACCAAACACATCCCGGCGGACCAAAAGCAACCCCGGGAGGCAGCCTTGGGGAGTCCGAGGTCCCCCTGAGGAGGGCTGCCCGGTGTCTGCCCGTGAGCTGAAGTTCTCACCACCGAACTCGGCTCTGATTGAGATCCGCGCTCGGCGGGAGTCTGCCTGGCATTCCAGGCGTTTATGGTCCTTCATCTGTCTGAGGAAAGTACGATTTCATGGGGTGGTTTTCTTTATTCTAACAAGCTGAAGGTTAAAGAGGCTACACCTCTCCCAGCACTTTAGGCTCCATGCATTAGGTGAATTACCCCCTGGGGAAGATGCCATTATAACACAGGGCTGTGTTTGTAGAGGAACCGTGGTGAGCTTGTCACTTGCAAAATTCAAAAAATTACAGTAAGGTGTTCCGGGCATGCATGCCGGGCTGGTTAATGTGCTCTGTGAAAGTGACTGAGTCAACAGTGTTTTTATTTTTCCTTCTCATCTTTATCCAGTACTTCTTTCTTCCCCAATTTTCTTTTATATATCACCCTTTTTAATAGCTAAGGCTGTCAGAAAAGCATAAAATAAGATACACCCACCTGAATAGCATTTAAATGACATCTCTGCTTTTTGCACCTGTGGAATACCCCGGACAATAAAGGTGTCAGTTCAGGGGGCAGCCACTCTTTCTCCTTTGGGATTTTTTGATCACCTGCAACAGGTGGCTCGCAGTGTCGGCCCTTTAGACAGGCCCCCAGAACTGAGGCGCAGTGTGAGACTGAACCAAGAAAGAAGGCATGTGCAGATTTCTGCAGAAATTATGATTCTAGGAAAGATTTTGAGGAGATGAGGAAGGCTGGCATCTTTCAGAGTGCAAAGTGATTTTGTTTTTTGGTTGGGTTTTTTTTTTTTTCATTTTTTAACTTCATAGTATATTTATTAGAATGAGAGATTAGATTTGTTAAACATCTGGATTGAAATGGTTCAAAGGATTGTTCATACAATTTTTAGGCGCTATACACTCTGTTTACAATAGCATTGGTACTGGATTTGGGGAGAGGTAAATCCGACACATGTTAATGCCTTGATCGATTTTTGGCATTAAAAACAACTCCACCATTTTAGAAACACTACTCAAAACTTAAAGAGACACATACCTCTAAACATCCCACAAAGCGTATTTAAAAATAAATATAGAAATATAACTAGAAGTCTAAAAATCGTCACAGTTGACAGACTGGACCTCCCCACCTCAAGGTAATTACAGACTATGGTGGACTGAGCAAAAGAAGTGGTTTCTTAATGTTAGGAGTGTCATGCAATTCGATGATAGAACCAAGAACCTCGCAGAGTAAGAGGAAGCTCATCAGAGGGGAGCGAGCAGAGGGGAGTCACCAGCAAGGTTGATAATCAAGGCAGCAGAGGAGTGTGAAGGGGCTTCCAGAGACATGGACCCACATGCAGAGACAGCCCTCCACGTCCTCAGCCAGGTGCATTAGGTGTCAGCCCTCGTGGACATGCATGCTTCGTCTAGGATGGGGGAGTCGAAGACAGAGATCTCGTGACCTCCCCCGCAGGAAATACCAGCGAGAAAAGTGGGATAATAAAGAGAGACGTGTGCAGCGACTTAAACCAGGGGTCAAGAGGAGCACACAGAAAGACCCAAGAGGTGTGTGTGCTAGGCGTGCAGCTGAGTGCATGCTGAGTGGGCTAATTTTGGTGGGTTTTAGACTAAAAAAAAAAAAAAAAACGTAGAACCATCAACATAAAAATCAATCTTTATGGGATTGAGAAGAAATGATTTATTCTAGGAAAAAAGACACACAGAATGTTATCTTCGAAAATAAAGAGCAACAAACGCTTTGAGGTGTTTGGTTTTGGGCTGGTTTTGTTTATCTTAAAACTATCCACTGCAGAAAACATTAATCTATTGACTACGAAAGTGGTTGATGATTGTGCTAATAGTTGGACAGCAAAGCACGGTGCTGCCCTGGGTGCAGTGAGTCCCCAGGGGCTAAAGTAGCTTCCCCAGTAGGAAATTTAGTTCCAACTATGATGGGAAGAGGGTCGTGGGTTTTTTTTTTTTTTATCGCCCAATTTCCAGAAAGGCTGTACACGTTATGTGGAAACTTCTAAGTGCAAGGTTTAAAACAGAAACATTATAAGGAAAATCATCAGGGAAAATAATCTGGGCATTAAGTTTAGTAAGACGCCCAAAAGAGAGAAAGAGAGATTCTAAAAATATACGTAGTCTTATCATGACTGTTACCTGTCCACCACAGCAAGGTTTTCAAACTGCATTTTATTACATCCCATAGTATGTAACCCCCTGCAAACGTCCCTCTCTCGGATTGGAACAGAACAGCTGAGACACTAATCAGGATGCAGTTTGCCGACTCACCCAAATGCTTGTCTTCAGATATTGAAGAAACTGAATTTTCCTCTGAAACACTCGGATCCTTTTCCTTCAGTAATAATAAGAAGGAACAACATTAATCACCAGTGTTTGCCACTTAATTTTGTCTTGTGATCAAGCTGGTAAAAGTCAACGTTTGTCAGGGGGGGGTGTTCACATGCTAATTACGGTAACTTATTACTGGCCCCTAATTAAGTTGTTTGTTTTAAATAAGCTGAGTCAGGTCTCTGGGCTTTGCTAATAAATCGGCTGCACCTTTGAATTATGTAAAATGCAACACTCGAAGTTTACGCTCTCTTAATACTGCAAAGTACTGAAATATAGACTCTCTTCTTTCTAAATTATTACAGTTCCAAGAATTAGGTTGTAACATTTGTTTATGTGTTTATTCTAATAAAAACTTAGATCTCATTAATAACTTAATTTAGTTTTTAGAAACTTGTGTTCGAATGTTATCATAATACTTTTATTGATATCTCATTGTCATTATACTCATTATCTTGGGTCGAGTAACTTCATAGTCTTTATTTGCTGAATAACAAATTATACTAGTGTTCTAAAATAACAGTATTCTTAGATATCAGTCCCGGCAAATCTTTATCTAGGAAACTGGTACAATTAGGCATGTGGTGCTCTAATAATAGACTCTCCATTACCCACAAGGGTCTGAACTTACTCTAAACTGTGTCCTACACATATGGAAATTATAGTGTAGATTAAACAAATTCATTTCACATGCGGATAGACACCTACCGTTCTCTTTATAAACACATTAAATACTCCCTGAATCAACGGAATTAATACCTAATAACTTTGTAGTACTATATACATTCTACTTACTTAGGTTTTGTGACTTGGTGAAACTAAAACCTTGAGCCTTAATTTTCCAAGTTGGAAAAAAAAATCTTAAAAAATTAACAATGTCACCTATCTTATCGTGTCATTTTTAAAAACTAGCCGTTATGTGAAGCACCTTGCGCAGTGTCTAGCCAGAAAAAAAAAAAAAAATGCTAAATAGATGTTGAGTAGTTACTTATACTGTGGTTATCAACTTTGAAATGAATACCACTTTTACTGGTTTTTTTAATTATTATTATTATTTGTGATAAATTCTTTCAAGATCTTTTTACAAGCGGCGGCGAAATTAAGATTTTCGAGACACCACAGGGTGACAGATGGCTCCCAGTTTCTGCTCAGGGACGCAGAGAGCTGGAAAGAGCACTGCTGCCAGACTCACACTAAGAAAGTGCTGAGTGATAAGGATAAGTTTGTGGCTTTTCTTGAACTCGCTCAAGCGCTGAATTTGGAAAACAACCAGTCTGCTTCCAATTGAGTAAGAGACCGGTGCCCGCAGGGAGAAATGAGCCAAGACGGGGGACCCTGGCTCTTCTGGCCACAGTGGGGAGCAGTCACATGGGGTGGTTGGAAAGCGGAGAGCAGGGGTGCCCTGGCAGGAGAGGGGAGCCCCTCGGTGCTGACATGCGTGGCATCCGTCCTCAGCCGAAACCCGGAAATCTCGACAAGATCGGAAGAGCCCTGAGGATGCTGCCGCTAGCTGGAAATTTGGGGAGGGACAGGACTGCCGACAGAGCTACAGCAGGACTGACGGAGAACAAAGCGAGTAGCAGGAAGAAGGTGGAGGGATTCAGGTTTATTTGTGTAGGCGGGCTCAGAGGGCACTCGAGGCCAAATTCTGAGCCCCCAACAAAGAATTGGTTTGTATGCATTTTGGTTAGGGAGGGAGTGGGGCACAGTTACCACGTGGTTGTCTTCAGCAGGGGCAGTCGTCGTGAGTAACCTTAGTTCATGGTACAGAGTTTCTTTCTGTAGAATTTCTTTCTGTTTTAGCTTAACCACAGTGGAAGTTGCTGCAAGCGGTTTACAGGAGCCAGAGCGGCAGCCGTTTTGAGGTCATACGGGGGAGATTGCTTAAGGGGAGGGCTTTTGTCTAGTGGATTTTTCTATTTCTCTTATCAATGGCAGGAAAGGCAAAGGAGCCCCAACAGACACCCTTTCCTGTCTCCACCAAGAGAAAAACCTGTCGTCCACGGGAAGGAAGGCGTGCCCAAACCAGGAGGATGCATTTGGAAACCACCAAAGAATGGAAACCGACTTTTAAAAAAAAAAAAGTTTCCTGAACGCGTGTGAGTCTCCGCCGGAAAAACAAGGCAGAGGACTCAGCTATCCGGCTGAGATATCTAAGTGACATTTACCAGAGTGGAAGCAAACTTTCCTTCCCAGAAAGGCAGTCGAGGGCTGCCCGCGTGGCGGCTGCGTCTCCCCTCCCCGGGTGTCGCTGCTATCTTCAACGGCCAAACCGGCATCCGGAGACGAGCAGCTCAGACAGCCGTTCTCCGTAAGCCCCTTTCTCTCATCCTGAGATAGCAAAGTGAGATGCGGAAGGTGAGACCGATGCGGAGATGAAAGGTGGGCGACGTCGGCCCCACAGGGCTCCGGGAAGGAGAGGAATTATCTGATAGCGCCAGGGAGCCGGGCTCAGCCGCCGCCGCCCGTGTGGCGCGGAGTTGATAACCAGGCGGCTCCTCCGGAGAGAAGGGCGGCCGCGGCTTTGAAGTCCCCTCGAGAAGGATCTTTCATCTGCGTTTCCACTCGCCTAAACCCAAAATTAAAAAACGGTTTTTAAAATCTCAGAGCTCCTTTTTCCCACAGCAGGCTTTGGTTTTTTTAATCAACCATCTACTTTTTTTTTTCCCCCCTTTGGTGGCTTGTTATCTATAAATCCTTACTAAGTGTCACCCAGATAAAATGTCCCTCCCTCCGTTCTAGCAAGTAGCTCCCAGGCTTGGCCGACACACCATTCGCGCTCAGGAGTGGCTCCCTAACCCTAACCCTAACCCTGACCTTGACCCTGACCCTGCCCACATTTGTCTTTTTCTCCTGCCTATTTCCCTCTACGTAAATCACTTCAATCCCGGTGAGCTCTGAGTGAGGATGCCCAGATATACTTGCTGTTCTACCTCTGCTCTTTGCAGGGGAGGGCTGGGGGTGGCGAAGACAGCATCCCTCGGTGGGAGGAGTAAAACGTCCCTGCTCTGCTCTGGTTCCAAACACACTCCCGCCTTGGCCCCCGTCCCCACCTTGGAAGAATGCAGTCGTGTCCTGGGGCTGAGGGTCTCCAACTGCTCAAGTGCCTGAGAAGCTAGGCCGCAAAGAGCCTCTAGAACTTTTCAGCCTCCAAAGAGCACTGTACGCGGTCGGCATTTCACCGTCTCCAGGCCACCATCTGCACACAGCTCAACACATTTACCCACAGGGACGGGAGCTGCCAAACGCTACGGGACCAGCAGTTCGCACGTTCCTTTCTGCTAAGAAATGGCTATTTGCTCACCGAACGTCACCTTTGCTAAAAGTCCAATGAGGGAATGATGAGGGCAGATCATAGAGAGTTTGAGGAGATTTTAGAAGAAGAAAAAAATACAGAAGGTACAAAATGTCCTCCGTTGAATGCTCAGTGCAGCGGGAACACCCTCATTCTGGCTCTAGGACATGCGTGTTCCGTAGGAGCGTGGGTGGTGGGAAGGGTTGTGTCTTGTTGTCTCCATGGGCTTCATCAGAGATGTAGGCAGGTTTAGGGTAGTTCAAGAGGAGCAGATAAAGATTGGCAGGTGGCCTCTGTCTCCCTTCTCCTTGTGTTTGCTTGGGGGTGAGGAAGTGTGTGCGTGGGGTTATAAGCTGTTTATTCTCAAACTAGTCTTTTTGTACTTCTTATTTGAATGTTTTTTGTTTTTATTTCCTAGGTATAACATACAGTCTTACGGGCCAGGCGAGGTGGCTCACACCGGTAATCCTAGCATTCTGGGAGGCCGAGGCGGGAGGATCATTTGAGCTCAGAAGTTCGAGACCAACCTGAGCAAGAGCAAGACCTTGTCTTTATTAAAAATGGAAAGAAATTAGCTGGACAACTAAAAATATATAGGAAAAAAAATAGCCGGGCATGGTGGTGCATGCCTGTCATCCCAGCTACTCGGGAGGCTGAGGCAGAAGGATCGTTTGAGCCCAGGAGTTTGAGGTTGCTATGAGCTAGGCTGACACCAGGGCACTCTAGCCTGGGCAACAGAGTGAGACTCTGTCTCAAAAACAAACAAACAAGCAAACAAACAAAAAAATAACCATACAATCGTACAGCAAAGAGCACAAATTTTAAGCGTGCATCTCAGTGCATTTTTACCAATGTACCCATGTCTATAACCACGAATGACCAAGGCATAAGAAACTTCCAGATCCTCCCAGCCTCCCGGCCCCCCCATCCAGCTGACAGGACCCGTCCCACTGGCGACCTCTCCGTGGAGTGGACCCACCTGCTTTGGACTTCGCACACCTGGGATCGCACATGTACTGCGTGCGGCTGGCTTCGTTTGCTCAACAATCAATTACTGAAGCATTTTGATACAGGAATTACAAAATCGGGGCTTTTGCACTTTGAGGAATGCTCAACCAGGAGTTCCGACTCAGGAGCCAAGTGCTTCATGGATAGAGACCAACGTGCAGGTGCAGACAATAAAGAAAAACAACCTGCGCTGTCACTAACAATCACACCTCCAGTCCCCCCAGGTCTCCCCTCCTCTCAGCCCTGCCGCGCAATGCAGACTTTTCTCTGCTATAAAAGTCTTTAATTTAAACACGGTGCGCCCCAGAACAAAGCCAGAAATGCAGGATCGACTGACACAAAACACAGGTACGTGTGTTTCATAGTCGTTTCCTTGACTGTTAACAGGAGTGTTAGCTGTTCTTATCCCTAGACACCAGAGAACAGAATTCGTCCAAGGATGACGGTGTTATTTGGGGGGAAAGTTGACGATAATATAATAGCTAATTTGACTTCATCTTAACTTTCGGAAATACAAACAATCGCTGGGAAAAAGTAAGAAAAGAAAACAACCCTACGCTGAATGGCTTCCTGTTCCATGCACACAAGAGCCTAACTGAAATGTGCCGCAGAGCAATTTCTGGGTCAGAATAAATTAGAGTTTGTAATGCATTCGCCTATATTGAGGAAGCGTAAGAAAGAAACGAGGTAATTTTGTCAGGGTTTGATGCTCATTGTTCACGGAGACATAATGCGAGTTATGTCTTTAGCCATAAAATAAAATAATGAGGCAATATAATATATTCCAAGCCGCTCTCCCCAGATTTTGTGAGCTCAGTGTTCCAGTTGTGTGTATGGTCACTTATTTTGGAATGGTATTTGCAGATAATCAGCTCTATTCTTTGCAGTGTGCTGTGGTTTACTTTCCCCAAATGAAGGGTGAAAAGAAATCTCTCTACACTGCCAGAGTGGGTGTGTCCCGTACCAGACTCATCTTCCCAGGGGACACCCCAGATTCAGACCATTTGGCAAAAGCAGAAACAACAAGATGCCAGAGACCCCCGAGCATTTCTGGAGATTTCTGTCCTGTGCATTGGATATCTGGGGATGGGAATGAGATAAATATGAGTGATTTGGGCATCCTGAGATTCACACTGGAGAGTTTGAGCATGTTGCAGCACTATGAGAGATGATGGACATTTTATTCATCCAGTCATGATTTTTAACATTATTATAAAACCCAAAAAACTCTATTTTGGGATCCTGCCCAAATCCACTTTCGTGCAACGAAATACTATATTAATTTTAGCATTATGTCTTTTAATATTGAACTTCTTAGAGATATTTAATCACAAAGATGCCTTTGTTTGGGGAGGATTATCAAAAGGGTCCTGTTATCTGTGTAAATGATGATACTACCTGTTCTCAGTAAAAAAAAAAAAAAAAAAAAAAAAAAAAAAAAAACAAGAGAAAAAAATAGATCCTCACAAGAGGCCAAAATTTTGCAATACTGAGGAGATATAAGAATAAATCTATAGTCTTATTAAAAATATATTTTTCACTTTTCTTCAGGATTTCAGGTGATTACTCACTGTTGCATGAAAAGTTGATAAATAAGTCTATTTTCATATATTTATATGAAAATATAAATTTAATATATAAAATAATATGTATTTAACAAATGCAGAGTATTTTCATATAGTCTTATATTAATCTATAATAGAAAGCATAAGAATGTTATCCTGAGAATCAGCAGTAAGAATTAGTCGTCATGAAGTGATAACCAAGGACATTAATTTTCAAGAACATTTCTACGGCATACTTTGGACATTTATATTTTAATGCATAAGAACGCATGGAGTTTTATCAGCGCAAATGCAAGGAAAAAGAAACCCTGTCATCGAAAGTGAGTGCTAACAACTGAAGTGTCATGAAGGAGCCATTCTTGGTGGGAATTGTATACTTGCAGATTCCATAAGGAGTAACCGTTTTAGTGATTTCCCCCCAGATCCCATCTCTTCAGACACACGGTTTTGTGCATCTCCTGAAAAAGAAGCAAACACTCCTCTGCCTAACAAATAATGTAATTTTCCAAAGAAGGGGAAATAACTATTCTAAACATTTCAATCGGCCATAAAATTGCTCAAATCTTTAAATAACAACTTTAATTCGATCATTGGAAATGGTTGAAGATCTTAAGCCAGTTGCAGTTTCAAGAACATCACAACATAAATGCACCGAAGTTTAGAACAGCACGGTGCCCTGACGAATTTATTCACTCTTCACGCCACAGCGAGAAATCGCCAGACGCTGTGGTGGAGAAGCCCTGGGTAAGGTCAGCTGTTGGCCGGCTGGTGGTGGGATAGAGCTTCGGCACAGAGCTCCCAAAGGAGGGTGCGTTTCTATAATCTTATATTCTAGAACATCATCATAAAAGTGCGCGCGCGCACACACACACACACACATAATATAGATTGAGCAGAACATTGAAAAGAAATATGATAAAGCGATCGCATTATAGCTTTTCAGTTAATTAAATATAAAGATGAATGTTGGAGAACATGGATTTTTCTTATCACATTGAAACCAGCCTCCAGGTTCTTTAATTTCAGACATCGGGAAATGCAAAATTCTCTGTGATGAACAGTATTTTTAGTGACATAATAAAAACGCTGGGCAATCACATACTGTTTTTACACCGCGGGCTTGGCAGACACAGCCTAACGCCATGCCGCCGAGCTGGCCGCGCTTTCCACTTCATTTTGGAAATACTCCTTTATAAGTACCAAAGAGAATTATAATTTTTAGAATATATGATGATAAAAGTGGGTGAGCAGAGGGTAAACATAAGTCTTGCTGATAATTTCCTAAGGAAGACCAAATATGCAATTACGCGTCTCTTTATATAAACAGTGGCACGGAGGTTCTCTCCTATTCATTTATTTATATAGGCGCTCAGCAAACCTCAATTGAGTGTCTTCCACAGGATGGAGGTTTTATTAATGTGTAAGGCAGGGCACACCAGCCGCTGAAATGAACAAAGCAAAACAAAACAACAACAGAATCACCTCCAATTCAGGCTTGGGAAAACAAAGGGACGGTCCTTCCATATGTTCCAATGCCCCCTAAGTTACTAGAGCTCAGTTCGCTGCTGTACACAGTCATTTGGGGACCCTATCATCCCTGAGGGCCTCCACGTTCTGGAAGAAAAGGAGCCTTTTCCGGATAAGACAACTCACGCTTCCACCAGGATCTGCCCCTAAGGTACCTCCTGCCCTGGGCCCAGTAACCACAGCTCCGTCAGAGCCGAACGCAGCCAGAGGTGCTTTGAACAAGCTCCGATAATGTCATTGCAGCCCAGACCACAGGCGCTGGAAGGAGGCCTTGCCCTCCCCCGCAGAGAATTACACCTTGCAGAGGACGGCAGCAGATGGTGAGTTCCTGGGTATCCGTGTATCAGAGCACCTGACTCTAGGTCTCCAGGGGGTCACTCGGCCGGCGCTGCCCACCACACGGCCAGGTGGACGGATCTATCGGAAAGGACACTGGCACAGCCAGAACCAGGCATCAATGGGGCCAGACTGCAGCAGGTGGCTTATATGCATGTCAGCCACACCCGGCGCCCACCACTGTGCCACCTGGCCTCACTCTGCTCACACCGCGGTTGCGCAGAGAACCCAAGACAAAGGTCTGACACAGGAGAAAAAGGCCTGGGCGTGGTCGCCAGACCAGGGACTTTGGTGTCTGGTGCGAGCAGAGTGCGGAAGGCGGCTGAGCTGCGCCACGACCCACGGGCCATGCTGAGGGACTCAAGGGGAGGAGTCTTCACAGTGGCGGAGTTTTGTGCATCCGGTTGTCGAGGAAAGAAAGGGGCTATTGGAAAGAATACACACACACACACACACACACACACATGAGCGGTCAGCGTGAATGGTCTGAGCACTGATCAAGACCCTGGAAGAAGCAAGAACGGCATGCAGGAGGCCCGGAACCCATGCACGCACTGCCTTCTAAGGTCTCCGGAACCAGCAGTAGCACCACGGACAGCGGTAATCAGCACTAGCACCACAGACAGCGCTAATCAGCACTAACACCGCGGACAGCGGTAGCAGCGCTAGCACCATGGACAATGGTAACAGCACTAGCACCACGGACAGCGGTAACAGCACTAGCACCACAGACAGCGGTGACAACACTATCACCACGGATAGCGGTAACAGCACTAGCACCACGGACAGTGGTGACCAGCACTAGCACCATGGACAGCAACAACAGCACTAGCACCACAGACAGCGTCCATCCTGGAGTAGACATCAAACCTCCAAGGAGACAAACTACTGGACCAGCGGGTGTGAGCCAGCCTCCGTCACTGTCACGTGGTGCTGCCCCCAGCGGAGAAGCAGTGAAACACTTCAGACTGAAACAGGCAGGTGCCAGAGACAGGTTTGTCCTCTTGCCCGAGGCCTCAGCCTGTGTGCAGAACTTTTGGAGTGTGGGAAACGCCACGCGGAACCTGGCATTTACTTGGCGTAGGAGGGCCACGCATCACTGAAAGAGACGTGGCCGGAGGCAAGTCACCTTGGACTGCATGGCCCCTGGGGCACCGCCCTACATGGGGCCCCCATGTGTCAGCTGCCGTGGCAGCTGGGAGGTCAGTTTAAGAGGACAGGGGCAGGTGCACAAGGATGTCAGATGCACCCAGAGCAAGGACCCATGGGCACTACTGCAACCAAAACAAAACATGCACGTTATAGACCACGACGGGACAGAGAGGGAGATAGGGAGGGAGACACAGACACAAATAAGTGGAGATATGTTCTCTGTTCAGGGACCGGAAGTCAATGTTACTGAGATGTTGATTTCTTGCAACTTGATCTATGCATTTAACACAATTGATCACAATCCCAGCCAGCTACTTGTAGCTATTGACCAGGCAATCATAAGCCGATGTGGAAAAGACAAGAGACCTGACATAGCCAACACCATGAGGAAAAGAACAAAGCTGAAGGATGCTCACTATCTGGTTTCGAGACTAACTGTGAAGCTAAAATAATCAAGCTATTGTTTCTCTGTTGAGCTGCCTTGAACTCCTTCGCCAAAGATCAATTGATGTGTTTGTATGGCTCTATCTCCTGGCTCTCTGTTCTGTTCCTTTGATCTATTTGTCTATCCGTTTGCCGATACCACGTTCTCTCGGTTACTGTAGCCTCTTCACAGGACAGCTTCCCTTTCGACTCTTAGAAACATGTACCCTCAGCCCTCAGACACCGAGTGTCACTCACATGGCAACAACCCGTCTTCACGGGTGCAACTGAGTAAAGGGTCTTGGGAGGGACATCATTCCGTGCTGCCTGGCAGAGCCCTGTGACAGGAACATCACTCCATGCTGCCTGGTGGGGCCTGCACGCCATTCCAAATACCCTTACAAGAGGGGGTGGAGGGAGGTCTCACACCCAAAGGAGAAGGGATGTGAGGACAGAGGGGACAGAGATCAGAGGATGCTGGCCTTGAAGACCAGGGTGACATGGCCTCTGCCCAGGAATGCCGGCAGCCTCCCGGAGTGGGGAGAGGCAGAGGTCAGATTCCCCCACATCCCCTAGAGGAAGAACAGCCCTGCTTAAACCCTGATTTGCCCCGTTCAGCACCCGGTGAGGCCGGTTGGAGTGGAGTTCGAGACCACCACCCACAGGACCCCAGATAAAGGTACTCACCTCTCTGAGTCATCCGCCCAATTATTTCAGGGCCCAATTATTTCAGGTACTGCTGTTTGTCCTCCTTAGCGTCCAGGGAGAGCAGTGTTGCCGTCTGTTTGCAGCAATATTGATGCCATCGGCCAGATGGGTGAGCGTTTAGTGGTTTAAACCCAAAGTCAAGTAATTTTTTTTAATTCTTTTTAAGGTTTTGGCCCATATTTTATTTATTAATTTATTCCCAAAGTATATATTTTTGAAAACATGTACTGATTTAAGATAATAAAAACTATTTGTTTGATCTTTAATCCTTGGTTTCTTAAGACTTGGGTTATGTTTTCTTCCTCTTGTAATTGTTTTATTTGGAACCCAAAAGTATGAATGTCATGGGGTTCACACTGAACAGGTAGTCACCGACTCACACCGAAAGGAATTGGTTTCCATTCATGGAAATATCTCTCCCCTTTCCTAGGAAAGGCATGATTGGTGGTCATTAATGACAAGTGCATAGGTTTGTTAGAACCGTCCCACTTTCTCGGGAAGGGGATCTTTTGCTCTTTTCATTTCATTTTCTGTATTGGGGGAAGAGGAGAATTGAAATTGAAAATCGGCCGGGGGCGGTGGCTCACGCCTGTAATCCTAGCACTCTGGGAGGCCAAGGTGGGTGGATTGCTCGAGGTCAGGAGTTCGAAACCAGCCTGAGCAATAGCAAGACCCCGTCTCTACTAAAAATAGAAAGATATTAATTTAGCCAACTAAAAATATATATAAAAATTAGCCAGGCATGGTGGTGTATGCCTGTAGTCCCAACTACTCGGAAGGCTGAGGCAGGAGAATCGCTTGAGCCCAGGAGTTGGAGGTTGCTGTGAGCTAGGCTGACGCCATGGTACTCTAGCTCAGACAACAGAGTGAGACTCTGTCTCAAAAAAAAAAGAAAGAAAGAAAGAAATGGAAAATCAACTGGATCAGCCACATTTTCAGAAGTTCAGTGAACAGATTTGAACAGAAAGAGGAATCTCAGTTTATCTACTGCCCATGAGGGATGTTATCTTAAACATGACAGATACGTTTTTCCAAACTTTTCATCTCTGAGTCAATCGGGTGAGGTTTTCTGTGGCAGGAAGCAGTCACAGCTCGGGAAGTGCCTGTTCAGAGGGCTCCGCGGCCACCACTGGGGGCTCTGAGCATCGCTTTGTCTTGGTCATTAAGCGGGAGGGCGGGGTGGCCTCAGTAATTAAAAAGCTCCATCCGCGTGAGTCCAGAGGGCTGCTGCAGCCGCCTGTTGGCCAGGCTGCTCCAGGTGGGAGGGAAGATTCCAGCTGGGAGAGGTTTTTAAAGTTTAACTTGAAAATACGCTTGGAGCCTCTGATCCCATCGGGTGGCAACTGTCAAAGATGGTCTGCCGCCATTAGCTGATCCGGGAATAATTTGTCTGCCCTTCCAACAAAATTAAGTGAGGATCCAGGCTTTCCCCGGCAAGGATTAGCAGGCTGCTGCAGGGCCGGCCGGAAAAAGAATTGCACTTCTTCTTCCTGTTCTTAAGAAAACACTATCTGTGTGCACGTCTGTTGAAATCAGTGTCTTCTGGTTAATCACAGAAGTGGCATTTCTGCAGCAGGGTGTCCAGGCAGAGGCTGGGGGCAGCGTTCACCCTAGAGTCTCTCAAAGAGCAGTAAACACGAAGGATGAAGGACGGTTTCCTTAACACGCACAAATTCCCCTTTCCTTCTCTGTGCTTTGTTCAATTAAGTGAAATTATGACACCGAAGGGGAGCCCGCAGATCTCTTCCTTCCGGAACACTCCAGATGCCCCAGGAGAAGTGTGTGGATGTAGGGAGGTGAGCCACCATCTTTTCTCTCAGTCTACTCAGGCGCCCACACAGGGCTCCCCCCGCTCTTCGCAAACACTTCCGTGTGGAAGCTGAGGCTGTGTAGACGCGTTATTCCACAGAGGAATCAGGTAGTTAAGAGATGCAAAGTTAACCGACCTAATTTTAGTGTTCACGTGATTTGTATCAGCCTGTGTTTGCCGTGTAACAAACAGACCCCAAATGTCAGGGGCCTACAAAAACAAGCATTTGTTTTTCTCGGATCTCTGGGTTGGGCTTGGTTGGGTGAACAGGGTAGGTGGACAGGGGCAGCCCAGCTCCACCTGCCCTGCAAGCTGGTCCTCATATTATGGGCTGGCCTGGGCATATTCTGCCCATGGTCATGGAGAAGAGCCCATGGGAACACAGGAGGCTAGGTAGGAGTTGGCACGGTCCCGCTTCCTCATTCTCTTGACCAGATCAAGTCACGTGGCTGGTGCGGTCACGTGACTTAGAAACGTACTCTACGCCTCAGTGAGAGAAAACGCATGGTGGGGAGGGGCCCAAGGGCGCCATTAGCATGTTGTGTGTGTGGCCGACTCGCTCAGTCTGACAGAGACCTGAAGTGGACACCAAGTCGCATTCAACTCCTTCAGCACACTCTGAAGGTCACCTTAAAGCAGGGGTGAATCCGTTTCTTGACAAAAGGTGCAGGAGACTCACTCCCCGGATTCACCTGTGCGAAGAACGCCGCGGGTGGGTGAGCCGCGCTGTGCAGGGGCTCACACAGGTTGATGACTTGAAGCCCACGGAAAGCGCGTGTTTCGAGATTCTCATGAACTGAGGCTCACACTCCACGTCCTCTGCTCTCAGCTCAGGGTCCCCGAAACCGACGGCAGTTGGAGCAGCTGTCGGATCAGACGCGCGCTTGGCTTCATCAGCAGAAGTCAGGACGCTGCCTAGTCCGGACATGAATTTGGAGCCGAATCGGGTCATTCAGGCAAGATCAGCCGCTGCGCACGGAGGAGCAGTGGGCGTGTTCTATCCTCCCGAAGGGCAGCTCATGCGGGTGGTTTGGTTGTGTAGTTTCTAGTGCCCTTGGCTTCGCTACCGTGTCCAGTTTTCCATGGACTGAAGAGAAACAGAGACTGGATCTGTGGGGTTTGGAAACCAGCTCCTGACTCCCTGCTCCGAGTTCAGCTGAACGAGCTGCTGAACAAGGCTCCACCCTGGGCTTGGGTGTCTGCCGGCTCCAGGCTGCGGTGACATAAACAACAGTGCAAAAGTCAGCGCTTCTGTTCATTTGAGGAATGCGGAACCTTCCGGCTCTTTGGGAAATGGCTTAGGAACGGTAATGGTTGTCATGGTGCACTGAGATATATCCCGAAATATCCCGCCAGATCTTAGCTGGTTAGAGATTTTCATGAAACGTGTAACCTTTTCTAAACAGATCAATGGCCTGTCATTTTGATCTTGATCTCTTTGTATCGAGAAATGACATTTAATGATGCTTATCGTTTTTATTCAACGTGTAAGAGTTTAGAGGGATCCGATGTTTGTTCTTGTATTAAACTTTTATTTCTTATTCCAAAACTTCCATCAGCTGCCCTTCTTCCTGTTAAAAAAGGCAATGAGTATAGTATACATAGTGTTGGTAAAAAATGATTGCTTTTATGATGTCGTTAAAGCCTCATCATTTATAAAATATACTTATTTTTATATTTGAGATAACAGATCACAATCCAAGTTTTCTCCCTTTGGATTATTCGTTTATAACCTTTATATGAGTCAAATAACTTTCTATTTTTGCTTCTGTTTGATTGTATAAAGATGATTTAGCATAACTTTATATTCTCTACTTTTGGGGCAAGATCGATGTAGATGTAGAAATTTTATTTAAAAATCGCCTGCTTTTCCCTCAAAGTGTGTTATTATTCTGCTTCTCAAGAGCTGTCTTATAGTTTTTCACCTTTTTTCTTCTGCGATGAGCAACATCATCCCATATGTGGCAATGAATAACTAAATAATTGACAAAAGCTTCAAACATACTTCATTAAACATGTATAGCTTCGTCTGCTGAAGTCATTAGCAATCACTACTCACACACAATAATGTTTTTAAAATAACCTCTTTGATTCCGCCACATTAATCTGGGAGACAGGAGATAGTATCATGCTCTCGAGTGTGTGCCCTAACCATGCTCCCAAAGCATCCTTAAATCTCAAACTTTTCCCCTCAAAGGACATTTACGAAGTTTTGACTTCAGCAGACTCTCGAACAGATTAATTTTGACAGCTCAGAATAACTCAAAATAGGCCAGCAACAACCATGATGTAATTACCTCTGTGACGTGCGCCATCTAAAAGACACCCTTACGTCTGTGCCTCTTGTGTGTTTACGCTTTATCAAAACACAACTCTCTGGTTTCTCGGATCAAAGAAAAAGAAGAAGAAAAAGAAAGAAAAAAGAAACAAAGTTCCAGCATGTTTGTTCTTGTTCACTTCATTTTAATGTGGTACCTTGCAAAACCTATTAACTCTTCCACTTAGTCATTATTAGTATCAACATGCATCATCAGATGTAGCAAAAAGAATCTTTTTTTCAGATTATTACAGGGGTATAAAAGCTTGGTTGCATATATTGCCTTTGCATCACCCAAGTCAGAGCTACAGGTGGGCCCAACCCCCAGACAGTGGACGGCGCACCTGGTTGTGTGTGAATTTACCCATCCTCTCTCCCCACTCAAACTTCCCGACCTGACCACAATGCGGTGACATCCCCCTCCCCCAAGGCTGTGTATACACCAGGATGTTGTGGCATCTTCCTCCTCCTCTCTATGAAGCCCCTTTCTCCAGACTGGGTGACACCTCTACGGGAACATTTGTGCATTTGGGATAGTTTTCACTTGATGGCAAGAGTAAAAAATTACGGAAATGTTGACTGGGACCTATCATGCTGAGAGACAACTGTCAGAGATCTTGCATGCCTCCCCTGGTGGAACTTTCTGGGCAAAGGCTTATTTGAACCACACACACACACACACACACACATACACACACACACATGCCTTGAAAACAGGAGATCCTGCAATCCCTCTGAGAGATTTAGGTTACGAGTCCTTTGGTGGTGAACTCCCAGGGGGATGAAACTAGAAACCTTCCCCTCTTCCAGGGATGAGGTTGGCTTAGACTCCAGGGTAACAAGTCCTCTCTCCCAGCAGAGGAGTGTCTGGGTGGATATGACAGCAGTCTAATGGGACTCAGGGTGCCCTGACCTCATGGCATAGTCCACGGTGCTCTCGGGAAAACATGGCACCCTCAGCACATTGCCTTGTAGAACAGGTGCATGGGACACCCACGCAGGTGACTATTTCAGCTGCAGTGAGTGATACACAATTCCTGTCTCTGACCCCGGAATCTCATGTCTTCTGTCAGAATACGTGCAGGAAATCACAGTAGCCTAACTCGTTAGCAACTAGGGTAACATCTCATACCTTCTACGGTTTGGGACTTAACGCACTTCTAAACAAGTAAAACAATGCATCTACAGCAAAATATAAAAGACACAGAGTATCTACACACAACCTAGTGAAAAAGCGACTTAAAGGTTCACTTCCATTCCTATGACTGCACACATCATACCCATTATGAAGAGGACCAGAGGAGTCTAAACATTATTCAAAATCTCTAGACGATTTCCGTGCTATTTATGTTTAAGACTCTGCCTGCTAAGCAACTTTTCATGCAATAGAAGAAATTAGTAAAATGGTTGCTTGGAGAAGGCATCGTGAAGGTCGGGATTTGAAAACAGCAAATAACTTCCAAGGAAGCAGATCAGGAACCAGTATACCTAAATTAGGATATCAAGACAAGGTTAGGAGCAGAGGTCAAAATCCTCAAGTGCCATAATTCAATCTGCCACATGACAGGGCTTGCGAAAGAGACGATGACAGAGCAGAACAACCAGGACCTGAGAGTCTAGCATCGGCCGACGGAAACCCTACCACCTTCTAGCTCTGGTTCCTTAGTGACCCCGGGCAAACACCAGCAAAGTTGCAGCCAGTCCTTCCCGCATACCTGCTACCTGAAGTTAGCAACTGATAGGGACGGCCCGAGTCCCACGTTTATGCTTCCAAAAAGGCATTAGAATTTCTGATCTAACTGATTAAGAGGAGTTATTCTGCAAGTATTACTGTCACTATATAGCATTAACTTAAAATCCAATAAAGCATTTACAATCGCCTGGGCAAACACTGACGTTGTGTTCTGTAACCGTGTGCTACATTCCCTCTTTGCAAATACAGCCCTGTGTTTATCTCACAGGAAATTTGCTTTCATTTAGAAGTTACTTTATAAAATTTGCTTATAAGATTAACTAGAACCTGAGTCATTTGTTTTTCACAATTCCTGGCTCTGAAAAGCAGCATTGTGTAAGGAAATGAGTTTATTTTCAATCATGAGAGCAGAAGTTCCAACTCAGTGAACGTAATGGAAAAAAACCCAACAATTTGTTTTCGCAGGCGTTTTCCTGAGATTTTAATATCCACATATTTGTCCTTAATTTACCTCGAATGCTGAAAACTTTTTAACATTCCAGTGCTTCTGCATGAGCAGCTTTATTTTCTAGAAAAAAAAAATATGGTTTCTGAAGCCTTTTGTCGTATCATTGCCTCAGCAGCAGATTCTCATATCTTCGATTGTTTTTCAAATTTCATCACATTTCAAATAATTGTCTTGGAAGGGAATAATAGCTAAGGTTTATTTATTGGCTTTTGGGCCAGGCACTATTCCAAGGGTTTTATGTTTATTATCTCATTTATTCTTCTCAACAATTCTAGAAGATGAATACCCCCATTTAACAGAAGAAGACTTTGAAGCAGGAGATGTTAAACTCCTGCCCATGCTCACAAAGACAGTTTTGCAAGAGTTGACACCCCACCCAAAGTCAAACCCCAATCCTGGCTTGTGATCACCATGGTCTACTTTCTTACTCAGGGTAACTTAACTTCAGCAAATGCTTCTTAATCTCCTATCAGTGCCCCCACAGCCGTCTAATGAAAAAAAAACTTGAATTATAAAAACAAAAGCCTAAAGGAAACAGGCACAGATAAACTATGAAAAATAATCTCACTCGCATTTAAAATAATAAACACAATGGACAAACATTTCCATGGGTTATTTCTTGAATAAGGAAGCTTTTTTTTTTTTTTTATTTTTTTTAGACAGAGTCTCACTTTATTGCCCAGGCTAGAGTGAGTGCCTTGGCGTCAGCCTAGCTCACAGCAACCTCAAACTCCTGGGCTCAAGCAATCCTGCTGCCTCAGCCTCCCAAGTAGCTGGGACTACAGGCATACGCCACCATGTCCGGCTAATTTTTTCTATATATATTAGTTGGCCAATTAATTTCTTTCTATTTATAGTAGAGACGGGGTCTCGGTCTTGCTCAGGCTGGTTTCGAACTCCCGACCTCGAGCGATCCGCCGGCCTCGGCCTCCCAGAGTGCTAGGATTACAGGTGTGAGCCACCGCGCCCGGCCAGGAAGCAATTTTTAAAAGACTTCCCAAGGCAAAGTTGTCAAATAATATCTAAAAAAAAAATCGGTATCACTGAGACTGCCTTTTGCATTTGTGAATTTTGGGGCAGGTCATACCACTAAAAAAAAATGGTTGGGATATAGCAGAAGCAGAATTCAGAGATCAATTCATAACTCTAAGGTTTATCCATTAGCTTTGCAGGGCCCACCAGCGATAGTTCATATGCCAATGAATGGAGTCGATATCCATGTAGTTATTTAATGCTAATGCTAGCGTTGAAAATGGTGACCAGAAGCAAACAATTATTTAATCAACCAATTAGGAATATAGACTTGAAAACTATCTGAATCCTCAGTTTCAGTGACTTAAGTGACAAAAGTTGCAAAGTTTCAAGGTAAAAATGTGTTCTTCGCTCAATGTCAAAATAAGCGTAGGTTGAAACTGTTTCAGAAAACAAACACAGTACTGGTTTCAGGGACCTAATTTAAAAAAGAAAATAAAGATACTGTATCACTTAAGTTTATAAATCTCAACAAATATAAATGGAGTCTCCCACCAAACTTATGTCATATTTATTCTGTAAATGGAAAGATGTTTCCTAAGAAACTTCATAATATTATTAGACGTATCGAGAAACTCATTGTGAAAAGTTTTACAAACCTCCCCCCCCAACAAAAGAAATGCCAAAATGAATGTTAACATTTATTTTTGTAAAGGTTAAATAAAAATAATAATGGAAAGAACTGTACATGGGTAGGAAGTATTGGAAAAGTATTTAGATAAAGGAATATTTTTATTGCCACGGAGGCAAAAAAATTTGAATGGGAGGAATCTCTGCACCGTTAGGAGAACTGGAGTTGTGCTCTGGGACTATTAATGAACCCAGCAAGTCATTAAAGGTAAATGAAAAAAAAGGAGCATGGTGAGCACAATATCACGAACAATTACAGTTTAAAATAACCCTTTGGCACCGCTTGGAGGTCCTGTGTCTACTTTTCAACAGCTTTCGCTTTTGCCGCACTTGCAATGACTGTGAATCGCAATAAACAATAACTTTTATGGGAAACAGCATCTGTCCTTTCTCCTGACGTTACTTCTGCCGGATGCTTCACATATCAGCACACAGCTTCTCAATAATTTGTAATTATACGCCCCTTCACAATTATTTTACGATTCTGCTCCCCTTGTATGTTCCAAATCTTGTACAGTGTCGATAGTTCTTCATGAAGGCGACTTAAAAGAGTAAGCAACGCGAAGAATTTGGCAGCATTTTTCTTTTCATCATATCGAATCATAAACATCACACAAGATTCCTTGTTTTAAAACCTATACAAGCGCGTTGGGTGGATACTACAGTATTTTATTTGGACCGAAATATCAGGCATTGACCCTAAATATATGTTCAGAACCAGCCTGCATATGTTTTTTACAAGGTTGACAGGGAAGGTTTGATAAAATCAATCTGGCAGTGCATTGTTCTTCCTCTCTTACGATATAACAACTCTGACATTTTTGTTTCCACTTTCAAACTGGGTTTTCATGCCCCCGGAGGCCTCTGCACATGACGCTCGGAGAAGTGCCGATGTCTCCGACAGGAGGGTTATTATTTCTCCCGAGGGGGGTGACGGTTGTTTTGGACGAGGTGTTCCGTGGGTGCCTCCCAGGCTCAAACCACGAGAAAAATGGGTCAAAGAAGGCAGCTGGCTGAGTTTTGCTTTCTTACATCCCTTGGAAGGACATCTGAGGTTACTCTTCTTACAGCCCCTGTCTCTTTCCAAGTCGGACCTGCCTGACCCGCAGCAGGGGGATAGACAGACGCCAGCTCTTCCTTTCCTGTCCCAAACCATATAGCTCAGGTGCAAAAGCCACATCCTCTGTGGCGGGCCTGGCTACATCTCAGAGATAACCACGGTCTCCGGGTATAGGAGAAACAAGAAACAGGGGCAACTTGACGTCCCCGGATTGCCTGCTAATTACTCCACAACGATTCCTATTTTTCTTTGGCCCCATAAAAGCAGGAGGCCACCTGGCCTGGCCGCTGGCTCCTCCCTTCTCTTTCTTCGGGATGCTCTTTCTTCTCTGCTCTCTGCCCCAACCCCGTCCGGCCCCAGTCGCTCTGTCCTTTCCAAAGGACAAAATAAATTTTACTTTTAAATCTTAATCTCTGCATGAGAAATCTTTCTCCACCCGCGCCATGAGCACTCGCTCACCTTTCCACCCCACCCTAAAGGGGGAAAGTGTTTTTCAGCAAGACTAGGGGACTCGTGGGTTTGACGGAAGCTGAGGAAGAGGAAGGAGCTGCCCCGGACTGGCCGGGTTTGGACGCACATCTCTGCCCCGCAGGGCGGGGGGCGAGACCTGTTTCCTTAGCTCACCTAGTCAGAGGATGGTACTAGAAATCACACCATCGCTGTGTTCATGCACATCTTCCCTCCAGAAGGGAAATAGAACATTAGCAGAACAAAGACAGCAAATATCCACTAAAAACAGCAGCCAGGTGCGTGCTCCTTAGGAAGCGCGTTTACTATACACAGTATCTATAATTCTCATGAGAACTTTGCATGCAGGACTCAATGTCATGATCCTTATTTCACAGATAAGAAAACTTTGGCTCAGGGATTTGGTACGTTGGTTCAAAGGGGCATGTCCACTTTTAACAGCAGAACTAGGTTTCAAACCCAGGACTGCCTGAATCCCAATCGGTGTTTGCATTCTCCCCTCCCAATTTAGCGGCAGATGTGTCTTTTCTCCTCCGTTAATAATTTAAAGCAAAGCTATGCCCTTCCAGAAGAGGAAATGTAAGAGTAGCTTTGGCCCACATTTAACATGAACTGAGACGTTCCTATCTTATAATGCCACACAACGGAGCTTGTAGCTATTTGTAGACAAAGGGCCTGGAATTAATTCATTCTTCAAGGAGTGTTCTTCCCTCCTTAGGGTACCGCCCTTCCGTCTGCACCTCTGGGCATGTCCCTTGAATTCTCAAGAGCATGACTTTCTAAGTCACTCAGGCTGCCACCGGTTCATGAGCTGCCAAAGGCAAAAAAAATAAACAAACCATTGTACTATCGAGAAGTTCTGACAATGTGCTTTTTTGAGGAAAAGCAAAGCTTTTCATTGTACAGAAGTAAAAGCAAATCGCTTTCTGTAAGGAAAAAAAAAATTCTCAGAAAGAAAAAGAGTAAGAATATACCATTAATATCTCCATTTTATAGATTTCAAACCTGACCCCTGTAGCCCCTGTGTAGAATACGAGGCATAATGAGGAGATGTGTTTAGCAGTAGCTTGGTACCAAATGTTTGACCCTGCTTTGAAGTGGAAACTTGTTACTGGAAACAAAGTGACTGTTTTTTGTTTGTTTGTTTTGAGACAGAGTCTCACTCTGTTGCCCGGGCTAGAGTGCTGTGGTGTCAGCCTAGCTCACAGCAACCTCCAACTCCTGGGTTCAAGCGATCCTCCTGCCTCAGTCTCCCAAGTAGCTGGGACTACAGGTATGCGTCAGCATGCCTGGTTAATTTTTTTATATATAAATATTTTTAGTTGTCCAGCTAATTTCTTTCTATTTTTTTTTTTTTTTTTAGTAGAAATGTGGTCCTCGCTCTTGCTCAGGCTGGTCTCGAACTCCTGAGCTCTAACAATCCTCCAGCCTTAGCTTCCAAGAGTGCTAGGATCACAGGTGTGAGCCAACACACCTGGCCTCGAAGTGACTGTTACTTGGACAGTGTTGAATACATCTTCTCAGAAACACAGAATTTAATTATTGAATGCAAAATAAGACATATGAAACACCATCGAGGAAAAATTTTTAAATATAAGTTCCATAAACGTGCACTTTACAAATTATTTACAAATGTAAAGAAAACACATTGCCCCAAAAGGTGCAATTATTACACTCTCGATCTCCAAAGTCCTGGTTGTAGAGGACGAAGGACAAACACATGCCTAGGTCGGAATTATAAAATCACTTGTAAATCCAGTGAGTGAGTTTGTTCATTTTTATTTATTTTTTAGTGTGATTCACATTTTTTTTTTTTTTGAGACAGAGTCTCACTCTGTTGCCCCCATTAGAGTGCCGTGGCGTCAGCCTAGCTCACAGCAACCTCCAACTCCTGGGCTCACACGATCCTCCTGCCTCAGCCTCCTGAGTAGCTGGGACTACAGGCATGCGCCACCATGCCCAGCTAATTTTTTCTATATATTTTTAGTTGTCCAGCTAATTTCTTTCTATTTTTAGTAGAGGCGGGGGTCTCGCTCTTGCTCAGGCTGGTCTCGATCTCCTGACCTTGAGCTATCCTCCCGCCTCGGCCACCCAGATTGC
>VSMD01105278.1:0-89147 GCA_008750895.1 Mirza zaza
AATGCAGTGGCCCTGAGGCATGTTTGAAGAATATCAGGGGGCCTGATAGGAGCGTAGCAGGCTAGAAAGTACAGGGTGGTAATAGCACAGGGACAGCAGGCAATGGCAGATAGGAGGTCTGTGGGCCATGGTAAGGGGATTGGATTGTAGCCTGGGGTGAGAAGCTATTTATTAGAGGCAATTGAGGAGAGGAATGACACTGACTAACTTAACATTTTAAAGGATCATTCCATCTGCTGGGCTGAAACAGACTTTGAAGGCAGTGGTAAAAGTAGAGATGCTAATGAAGAAGGATTTGTAGTCCAAGTTAGAGATGGAAGTGACATGAACTAGCATTGATGGTGTTGAGAAGTAGTCAGATTATGGATTTATTTTTAACATGAAGGTGATGGGAATTTTGAGGGATTGGGTGTGATATGTGATCACTTTAAGCAATTGGAGTTATCTTTTATTTACATGGTGGGAGGAGCAAGTTTGGGAGGGAAGTCAAGAAATGGAGTTCAGAAGTATAAAAATTGAGATACCAAATATTGAATAGGCATTTGGCTATAATAATTAGGAATTAGGTGAAAAGATGGAACTAGAGTATGTAAAATTTGGAGTCACTAAATCAAAAACTTTTTGAGCCACTTAGGTATAAAATAAAAGTCTGAGAACTGAGCCTGGTGTATCTCACCAGACAGCAGTCAGGAAGAAGAGGAGGATCCATCAGGAAAGGCCAAGGAGAAGGGGCCTCTGAGGTGAAGGAAAACTGGGAGCAAGTCCTAGAAGTCAAGTTCAGAAGTTTTTAAAGAGTGAATGGTCAGTCGCTTTGCTGAAGATTGTTCATTTTAGATGACAATGGGAAGTATCAACCATTGGATTTGGCAAGTAGAGGTTGTTGGTGACCTTGTCAGTCAATTTTTTTTTTTGAACAGTGGAGTTAAAAGCCTGTTTAGGGCCTGGCATGGGGGCTCACACCCCAGTGCCCTGGGAGGCAGAGGTGGGAAGATTGTTCCAGGCTAGGAGATCAGCCTGAGTAAAAGCTCCAGACCCTGTGTCTGAAAAAAAAAAATAGAAAAAGTAGCCAGGCATAGTGGTATGCGCCTGTAGTCCCAGCTACTAGAGAGGCTGAGGCAGGAGAATTGCTTAAGCCCATGAGTTTGAGGTTGAAGTGAGCTATGAAGATGCCACTGCACTCTAGCCGGAGAGACAGGGCAAGAGCCTGTCTTGAAAAGAAAAAAAAAGAAAAGAAAGCCTAATTGGAACAATGGGGTTAAAAGCCTGGTAGGCACAAGAGGAAAAAAAGCTGGGATTTTTTCCCTGCTAAGATTTTTATTATTTATGTAACTGATCTTTCCAGTTCCTTGGCCTCTCAGTTCTTTTATATTGTCTTACCTTCAGCAATCTTATCCTCCACTCCACATCATTCAGCCCTGTGTGCCTCCTTAGATCTTTTTATTACCAATAAATGCTCCTCCCTAAATATATAGCAGCAGAATGTCCAGTGGTAAACATTTCCCTTCTCTTCAATGAAGAGTTGCTACATCAGTTTGGCAAGCAGAGTTAATTAACTTGTATATGTATACTTGCAGGATAAATCCCTTGAAGTAGAATTGCTAGATTAAAGGGTAAGTGCGTTTTAAATTTTAATATTTCACTCATCCAGATTTCCAAGTTTCCTTCCAGAAAATTTGTACCAATGTACAATCCTGCCAGTGTTGTATGAAAATGCCTATTTCTCAACAGTCTCAAACACTGGATATTAACAGACATTTTAATCTTTGCTTTTCTAATAGGCTTTTTTTTAAAGCCCTTTAGTAACAAAACCATAAGTAAATAATTCTCTTGGTTCTTATAACTATTTGTTCTTTTAGGTTAATTTTTATATTAAGGAGCTTTGTGATATTATAGATATCTTTGTAACATAAAAACTTTATGTTCATATCTTGAACTTGTACTCAGTCCCTACTTTCATATTTTTTTATGGGGAATGTGATCCCATTTACTATAGTATGATTTAAAGAATGAGCTCTTTGTTAGAAAGGTGTAGAAAGAGTTTCGTATATTTTAACAATTTTATGGCCATTTCAGTTAATGCTATGTAGCAAAAAAATCTAGCCCTGACTTGAGGGGCTTTGGGGTGAGGAGTAGAGAAGAGTAGACTTTTTGCTTGATCTAAACTTTCACAATTAAATGTAATATTTTGTGTTTTTGCATCTACTGATTTTTAAGGCTCATAAATCTGACTAAAGATTATACCTCCAATCTTTGTGATACAGTTCTAATTTTTCTAATAATTTTGAGAATTCGAATGTGTTCTCATCAATTTGCTTAACTTTATATATACCTAAATGTTTAGTAAATCAGTTCAAATGCTTTCAATTCAAATTTGGTTTCAGAGCAACCTTATGCAGTAGGTTTCCCCATTTTACCAACAAGCATACAAACCCTGAAAAGCCTTAGCATTATTAGAGCAACTGATAATTATTTTTTTCAGAGAACAATTTAGTTTTCTAATTCTACTGCAGAAGTAATAAAGGTTTGAAGTTTATCATACATCATTCATAAGTACAGTCAAATAATATTTTACCTAGAGCACTTGTTTACCCTTATAATAACACCATTTTCATTTCGCACGGTTTTTTTAATTTTGATAGTTTACTTTAACCCATTTTGTTTCCTAAGTCATAAAATAAACCATGAAATAACTAAGCAAGTTATTTCTCTAGATATATATATGTTTTTATCTGACAAAATCGGTTACCTTCAAATATCTATTAAAAATATCCTCTTCATCATAAAGTACAATCAATCTAATTATTTAAATCTCAGCTCCATGAACCTGAACTATTCCTCCTTCAGATTATAACATAATTACAGTATGAAATTTTATAAAAAATTAAGTTATGCTCACTGATAGAAAAGGACTATAGGACAGTGTCTGGATTTTGCTAATCTTTGGGGATTTAGTTCATCCTTGGCAAAAAGCAGTTACTGGTGAGTCTCCAAAGTATTTCTTGATTGAATTACATGTATTCTACCTCCTTCTTTTCATTTTTACTTCTTTCTTTTCATTTTCCTATGATTTAGTAAGCGATCTTTTTTTAAAGCTGAAATCAAAGACTCAGTGACTTGCCATTTTACTTAGATCAAATTCAAACACCATATTGGCTCCTCTGAAAGTGGGATAAGAAATAAATTGTTTGCTGTTACCTCTGTGTTATATATTACAGAAGTGTCTCTCAATTATAAACAGAGTGTAGATAGTCATGAAAACTTATGAAGTTGAAGAAAGAAATGTTAATGAAATAATTATTTTAGGATTTTGGATACTTTTATGTAACTGTAAAGTAAAATTTCACATGTATTATATTTTTCCTCTCTAAATTATCTTATAAATGAGAGAAAGAATTTGAGGTGCTATGATGCAGTAGAAGGAAATGAACAAAATAAATCATTTCTCCTAAAGTTATTATGAGGAAATCCTCAAACTGGTGGAATTTTAGTAAGTATGAAAGTAGAATGTTAAGGGAAGATTATATAGGAAGAAACAATGCACTATAGCTAAATATTTAAGACAGGATATTTAGATTGTTTTTGCTTGCTAGTAGGCATTATTGTAAACAATAGTATTTAACTTTGCTTTTCTGTAAAGTTTTTTTAAAACTTTATGATACAGTCACTAATTTAATATAGTCTTTATGATAAATTATTTGGTAATTAGACAAATGGTATTTTTAAGTGTATTAGATTACAAATTTTATATACAGTATATAAACTTTGAATAGAATAAACTTTTTATACATGTATGTTGAACTGGTTCGTTATAATTAGAAAGCTTTCTTCAGAGGATATTTTAATACTTGTTTTTATTCATACCACAATTCTCAAACTTTTTCTGTGAACCATACCTAATAAAACAAAATGTTAGCCTTCTTGGCTAAAAATTCTTCTTATAGTTTTAACTTAGCATTCACCTAAGATGTTTACAAGTATAACTACAGAATTCTGTGAACTGTGAAATAATGGTTTCTTTTATGTAGTATTTTTCAAATCACTTTCACGTATATTTGTTCTTCATAGAAAGCTTGTGTGTTAAATTAATTAACATATTTCCCAATTCTGTCATCAGCTGTTTTCATTTTCTTTATTTTTGTTACATTGATATTGTAATATGTTATAAATTTCCAGTTTCTTTTGACTTTGATAACACTATCTAAACCTGCTTATAATTAACTTGGTATTGATGTTTTCCTGTATATATTAGGACAATTGATTGCTTCATTATTGTGTATTTCTATTTAAATTTTTTTGTTTGTTTGTCTTGTTATGAGATTGTTCATGATACTCCCTTTTTATCTTCATACGGTCTGTAGGATCTGCCGTAGTACCCTCTGTTTCATTCATGGTGTTAGTAATTTGTGGCTTCTTTGTTCTTTTCTTGATTAGTCTATCTCTGTAGTTCATCAGCTTTTGGTTTATTGATTTTTCTCTATTGTTTTTCTTTTAAGGATATGAATTATTCTCTGAGTAATGTTTTATCTACATCTTACAAATGTTATGTCGTATTTTCTTCTTTCTTTCTTTTTTAGGAGTCAGAGTCTTGCTCTGTTGCCAAGGCTAGTAGAGTGTAGTGGTGTGTTCGTAGCTCAACCTCAAACTCCTGGGCTTAAGTGATCCTTCTGCCTCAGCCTTTCAAATAGCTGGGACTACAGGCATGGGCCACCACATCTGACTAGTTTTTCTGTTTTTTGTTGAGAACAAGGTCTTGCTCTTGCTTAGGCTGGTCTCAAACTCCTGGCCTCAAGCGATCCTCCTGCCTCAGCCTCCCAGAGTGATAGGATTGTAGTCATGAGCCACCACGTCTAGCTGTATACTGTATTTTCATTATCATTCTGTTCAAAATGTTCTCTGATTTCCTCTGTGATTTCTTCTTTGACTCATAGGTTATTTCCAAATGTTTCCAAATATTTGGGACCTTTCTATTTATCATATTGTTAAAGATTTCTAATTTAATTTTTATGCTCAGAGAATGTATTTTATATGATTTTAGTCTTTTTCAAATCTAATTATGATCTTTTGTAATAGCCCAGGATAATGGTCTTTTGGTAACTGTGCTGTGTACATATAAAAGAATGTGCATTCTGCAGTATGTTCTGTAAATGTCATTTAGATGAAGCTAGTTGAAAATGTTCAGATCTTCTCTGTCTAACTTTCTTTTTCTCTCCTAGTTTTGTCAATTACTGAAAAAGATAAAACTCCCCATTCATTCATTATAAAGATTTGCACACTAATATGTTCTTGATGCCACTAAAACGGTAAATGAATTTGGCATGCACACATATATAGGTATGTGTGTATCTAGCTTATACAACCGGTATGAGTGGCGTTTGGCATCATTAAGATTTCACTCTTTGTTTCATATGTTAGCAACTTTTTCCCTTGTTTAAAGTTTGGGGTCTTTACTTTTTTCCCCAAAATACCAATTATTTCATGCAGCATGTCTTCTATAGAGAAAATAAGTATGTCTTAATTGCCTTGGAGGGACTCTGTAAAGGTAATAATTATTATTTTAGTTAAGTGGAAGTTGCAAGGCACATGTTTCCTCTTTCTCCTTCTTCTTCTTCTTTTTTTTAACATATTTAACCATGAATGATCTAATTACCTGAGCTATAGCATTGACCATGTCATTTGCAGGCTCAATTCTGTTCCCTGCCTCCAACATGTGCCCTCTTTGCTAGTCCATGATCTCATCAATATAGTCTATTTATTTATACTGGACTAGTGGGCAAAAAAAAAAATGAAACCATTTGTTAACATTATTAAAAAATAACATTGTTTATAAAACTGTCTTTCCATATACATACACACACTATGAGAATGCATCTGAAGTGTCAGATGCCATCACTCTTTCAATAATCCTCATTTCATTTTGTTGAAAAATATTAAATGATAACATTTCTTAGCCAAGACTTTGTATGGATACATATTCTATGATTTTTTTTTCTAGTCTTCTTGGAAGGAACCTAAAAAACACCAACCAGAACAGCAGAATAAATTAGGGGAATATTGTTCTGGACCGTGCTGATAGGAATATTGAGAAAGTAGAGGTGAAGGGTATATGCCTAAATCCTCTTGGTTTTACTGTAATTTTTCATCATTTCTAATAGTAATGGAGGTAAAAGGTTTCTGTTGAGGAGATAGAATATTAAATTGAAAGGGCTAAACTAAGTAGCACTAACCTGTATTAGAGAAATTAAGTGATTTCAGGTTGTCTCCTAATTGTGCCACCAGTCCTAGACAATTTATAAAATGTTAATATACAGGCCTTTTTACCTTCTGGTGAGTAAAATTGTGTTTATTTGTTTACTTTCTCTATATGTTTGCTTTAGAGGTATTTGGGAACTTGTTATGAATCAATTTTTAATATATAGCTGATCTCTCTACAAAGGCATTTATTAGTGTATATATATATAGAAGTCAGTAATATAAAACTATGTAATTGATCTAATAGATTAGGACAAATTTCCAGAGAAGGATTTCCAAATTTAAAATTGTTGCCATTTACCTCAAGGAATATTTTGAAATTAGAAAATATTTATCAAAACAAAAGTAATTTTAGTACACTTTAAAAAATACTGCAGGCCGTGCGCGGTGGCTCAAGCCTGTAATCCTAGCTCTCTGGGAGGCCGAGGTGGGCGGATCCTTTGAGCTCAGGAGTTCAAGACCAGCCTGAGCAAGAACGAGACCCCATCTCTACTATAAATAGAAAGAAATTAATTGGCCAACTAATATATATACAAAAAATTAGCCGGGCATGGTGGCACATGCCTGTAGTCCCAGCTACTCGGGAGGCTGAGGCAGCAGGATTGCTTGAGCCCAGGAGTTTGAGGTTGCTGTGAGCTAGGCTGACGCCACGGCACTCACTCTAGCCGGGCAATAAAGTGAGACTCTGTCTCAAAAAAAAAAAAAAAAAAAAATACTGCAGATGTCAGTGTCATCAAAATTTTGAAAAGTAGTAGAAAGGGATCTGTCACAAAATATTTTTTTAAGTGTGCTTTTCATGTTTCTCAAAGGTTCTTATTCTGCCTAACGGCATACGCATTTGACTCTTAGTTAACTGTGTATTAATTATAACCTGAAAATGTTAAAAAAAAAAAATAATGTGATAGTAAAAGACATAATGACTACAGAGATAAAGGAGCCTTATCTTGGAATTAGTTTTTTAACTGAATTGTTAATGAACTGATGGGACTACATTTAGTTCTTGACCAAATATCAATAATTGAAATCTGTGGTATTGTTGGCCTCCTTTTCATTCTGTTGGGGGAGAAGGTGAGGTATTAAAAGATATATTAAAAGACATCTAGCTGTTTTGCACTTGCTCCTTGATTGAGTTGTAATGTGAAAGAGCATCTCTATCATGTAAAAAAAGGTGTTGCTACTGATTTCTGCCATGCACAACCATTTTAATCTGAATGGGAAATCTGTCTGGGGACCCAGAGTACAGTAATTAGTAGTCTCTTCAGAGTGTAAATGCAGAATTACCATTGTAATGGCTTAGCTGCAGGATAAAAGGATTGAATTTGGGTCTGCCTGTCTGCCAAACTAAATGAGTTGCCATGGGAATTTTCAAATGTGAGAGGCGTTTACTTAAAGCAATTTGGCAGGTTTGAATAAACTCATAAATTACAGGTTTGAAAGAAACCAGTCCTTGCTTTCTTCCATATAGGCAGGACTGTATAGAAGGCTGGTAGCCTCTTAAATCCTTAATGAGAATGAGTTGATCTATGCTCCCATGCAGGCCATCAGCTTATTAAGGCTTGTTTTTTCACTAAATATAGTATAATAAGCACATTTGAGGAAAGATATTTTGTTTCAAATCTCTGAAGAAAAGAAAGTAACAACTCTAGACATAAATTTCCTTTCCTAAATTAAATATATTTTCAGATAATAATGCCATTATAATTTTTCGTTTTAAGAAATATTAATCTGACTTTAATTTTATTCAGTGTATGTAATAAATGTGGGGTTTTTTTTACCTTTGTCATCTTTGTCTAACATAGTAAGATGAACGTTTAAAGCTTTTGTTGGGAAAACAAAGTTCTCAGGCTATAAACTAGGTTGTTCAGGTGCATATAAATACGACCCTCTATATCCATGGGTTCCACATTCCCATGGGTTCCACATCCCATGGATTCAACCACAAGAATCAAAAGTAATTCGGGGGAAAAATACTTGAAGACATTCTAAAGACGAAAACTTGAATTTGTCACCAAGTACTATATTGAATTCATGCAAATGGAGTGATGTATGTATAGGCATTGTATTAAGTGTATTATAAGTAATCTAGAGATGATTTAAAGTATATAGGAGGATGTACGTATAGGTTATATGCAAATACTACACCATTTTGTATCAAAGACTTGAGCATTCATGAATTTTGGTATCTGAGGGAGGTCTTAGAACTGGTCCCCCATGGATTCTGAGGGAAGACTGTACTTTCAGAGAGAGCTTCAGCTTTTCCCCTATCTCTCAAGAGAATTGGATTTTGGTATAATGACTTTTTAGTGAGAAAATGCTCCTCTAAATGTCTAAGGTGATGAACATCCTGAACACTTTTAAGGTTTTGGGTATATTTGCAGAGTTATGCAACCATCACCATTAATTTTAGAACATTTTTTCTCCTCAGAAGGAAACCCCATACCTATTAGCAGTCATTCCCATTGTTGCTACCCCAGCCCTAATTTACTTTCTTTCTCTATGGATTTGTTTCTTCTGGGCATTTCATATAAATAGAATCAAATAATATGTGGTCTTCTGTGACTAGCTTCTTTCACTTAGCATGATATTTTCACATAGCATGTATCAATACTTCCTTCTTATTGCCAGATAATATACCATTGTGTGAAAAAAAAAAAAAAACATTAAACATTAAAAATGTTACATGATAAATCCAACATGCAAATTCTGAGGGATGCTTAGGTTAAAATGAAAGAACTTTCTTTATAAACTGCAAAAGTATTTCCTAGGGAATAAACACACACTGCTCTACTATTCTATGCCCAAGGTCCCTTAATTTTTACTTGCAGCACCTCAAATTTAGAGTTATACAAAGCTGTCTAAACTATTTGTCAACTTGAACAAAACCTTGTCTTGAGAGAAGCTATTCTTCAATGAATCTTTACAAGAATCAAAAGGAGGATGTTATTTATACAGAGTCTCTATTTATGAAAGCTTGTTCACAATTACCAAAGGCAAGATATACTTTATTTGTCCTCATGTTATCAGTAATAATAATTCTTGTGTTGGTGGTTTATACCTGCTCTTCAGAAAAACACTCAAAGTGAAATTTAAGTAAAATATTTTGAAGCAAAAATATTATTTATACATTAATCTTCACTGCTTAATGTGTAATTACACATCAGTGTGATCTGATCAAAATCCTTTAGTTCTAAGATTATTTAGCCATTAATAGAACTTGACTCAATGACAGATAAAAATCTAAAATCTCATTTAAGTGTAGAATACAGAGACCTTCATAGAAGGTCCTTACCAGTTATCTAACTTACGCAGAGCTCCTTGAAATCAGATTGACATAATGCTTGATGTGCTGTGTGTAAAGTACTCTGATGGGTGTATGCTGCTTTAGGAAACATGATGGAGGAGAAAAGCATTCGGAGAAATTGAAATATGCTGATTAATTTTTTCTTGCAAAGAAGGACAATTCTAAAATAAATTTAATTCAGTTCTACATCAATGTCATAATCTTCATACCCCATCTCTGTGTTTTAGCTATGTTGTTTATTCTGCATTAGGACAACAGGAGCATCGTTCCAAGTAGGATTTTCACAAATAATCAAAAGCACCATTTCTTTGGATACCAATCCATTTAGATAGACTCACTTAAGAAGTGTGACAAGGTATAGGTTTTAAGACTTTCATCATTATCATACCATAATTATATAAATCACCAAGCAGCTATATAATCTCTCTTTACTATTGTCTGGCAGTGACTCAGGCATGTTAAAAAACAACAGAGGGGCTTTCCCCCAAACTTGGAACTTTAGTTTGATGCATCTTCTTGGTGATAATAAAGTATATCTTGCCTTTGGTAATTGTGAACAAGCTTTCATAAATAGAGACTCTGTATAAATAACATCCTCCTTTTGATTCTTGTAAAGATTCATTGAAGAATAGCTTCTCTCAAGACAAGGTTTTGTTCAAGTTGACAAATAGTTTAGACAGCTTTGTATAACTCTAAATTTGAGGTGCTGCAAGTAAAAATTAAGGGACCTTGGGCATAGAATAGTAGAGCAGTGTGTGTTTATTCCCTAGGAAATACTTTTGCAGTTTATAAAGAAAGTTCTTTCATTTTAACCTAAGCATCCCTCAGAATTTGCATGTTGGATTTATCATGTAACATTTTTAATGTTTATATCCCATAATTAAATTAAGCTTCTAAATGGCTGGGATAATGCATTTCAGTGGTTTTTTTTTTTTTTTTTTTTTTACATTTTCCTATTAAATGTATGATATTCTACCCAGAGACTCAAAAATAAATTTAAATATATATTAATTTTTATTAAATATTTTAAATGTATTTAATAGAAGAAAATAGGTGAGTGATTTCTCAGTGTATTTTCTTTAGTTCAATTATTTTCATACATCCCTTTAATTTGTTTGCATGCCCTTCTGATGGTTGGTAAGTAGCATCATGTTCCTTATATATAGGCAAAGCATTTGTAATGCTTTTTTTTTTTTGTATGTATGTACATTGAAATTGAATTGCCAAAAAGGTTAAGGAAACCAAATGTCACTTACTGTATTTAATTTATATTTTTAACTCTCATATTTAATTTTTCTTGACAGTATTTCAAATGTTTTACTGTTATATTTACAAGTAAAATTATTCAGATAGTCACCATGGTGACATTTTAATAGCATATTAAATGATTCAGATAAGCACTTAAGATTATTGAAGATAAGCTTATTTGGTAGCTCATTATAGCTTGATTTTCTTCTGTAATTTTGATAACTGAATTTTGAAAATTTAATTTCAAAAGTGGCAGATTATCTCACTTGTTAGACGCATTAACTCTGCAGCCATATTGCTGAATTATATAAGTAGGTGTGTTTTGTTTTTTTCTTCTGTTAAACTTTAATGCCTGTGTAGAAAAAAATCTTTAATGTATAAGTCAAATATAAAAATACATACTGAATCATTTTTAGTTATGCCTTTAAACTGACATGGCATTAACTTATTTTTAGTAACCCTCTTTGTAGTATATAATATGTCGGATCAAATTAGCAAACTCATGAATTAGCTTACATTGTAATAATTTGTTTTATGAAGTCTCCTGTGAAGAATGGTAATATGTTCAGTTTAAATGAAATACTTTGATTACTGAATGTAGCATTTGTGGAATGATAACATACCTGGGGAGAGAAAAGAAAGCATTAAATGACTGACAAAAGCAATTCACTTCACAAACTTCTATTAAGAAACTATTTACCAGGCTAGAAACCAAGGCTTTAGTATATACGAAGACTTAGATTTAGTAATGTAAATGAGAATTGGACAAAACTGTGTTTCTTAATTCCTTATTTGTTCACTTGGTGTTTGCTTTTCAAAAGTGTCACATCCTCACTAAAATTAGATACTTGCCAGAGTGATCCTTCTCTCACTTCTCATTCATTCTTCATGTCTCATGTGCAGTCTCCATCCATAGTCTTTTTTCTCCAGTCACCACTGCAGTGGTGACCATGCCTCAGTATTCTTCAAATCTAGAACTCCAGATCAACTCTCCATTCATCACTTCCACTTGGATGCCATGTAGGCATCTCAGACATCACATTTTTAGAAATAAAATGTTTTTCTCTTCCCGTCTTACACTGCAATTCCTGCTTTGTTTGCTCCATATTTGTTGCATAGGAGTCCACTTTCTCTTACCACAACCCCACTCCCTGTTGCCTGCGTTGTTACCAAGTTCTATCTGATTCTGCCTCCCAGTAGTACATATCTTTTCTGTTGTCACAGTTGGACTAAGTCTGTTTTTTTTAATATCACCACTCCTTACTTCAGGTTTTCAGTGGCTTTCTATCACCACATGGTAAAAATGCATGGCATTCCTAGCCTGTCTTCATTTAATGTGTGCCTACCTTTCCAGCTTTGTTTCGTATCATATCTACCTTACACTTGTACCCACTCATTTTAAATAACTTGCAGTTCCCAGAACACCCCTTATTTGCGTGTTATATTATAGTCATCTCTACTGGAAATATCTCCATGATATTTATTCTGTGCTAATAGTATAGTAGTGTGCATTATTTATTAAAGCTGAACTTTTGTTTATTTATTGCTTTTCTCCTGACTGTGGGCATTTCAGGGAATGCACGAAGTCCACTTCATCTTAGTATCTCTCCCTCACTGACTTACACATACATACTAAGTGATCAATAAATGATGTTGGTTGAATTAATGAGTATTTGTTAATTCTTTAACAAAGCTCCTGTGGCTTGTATTTTGTGGTAATGATAGAACCTAAAAACACATTAATGTAAAATCTTGCACAAGTCACTTATCTTCTGTGTGCCTCAGTTTTTTTCATCACTTCATTAGGTTGTTCTGTTCTAAATTAGTTAATACATATATAAAGAACTTTAATATGTGGTGATTGTCATGCACATGTGTAAGTATACACAAAACCAATGAATTGTATACTTTAAACAGGTAAACATTGTAGTATGTAAATTATGTCAGTAAAGCTGTTTTCAAAAAGGTTGTAGGAGAGCATGACCAGTTTAAGGAACTGAAAGAGGATCTATGCTGAAGTGCAGAGAATGAGAGAAAGATTGAGGTGAGGTACCCAAGTAATAGACCTAGCAGGGTGCATTTAAAGATATTGCTCTTACCTGAAGGGCACCAGGCACTACTGAAGTGTTGTAAGAAGACATGATCTAGTTATATTTTCATTTTGTCAAGATCACTCTATAGGGTGAGAGAAGATCCAAAAGGGCCAGCATGGACATGTGGAAGGAGAGCCAGCCCTTACGTGTCTGTTTCAGTCTTTTGGCAGCTTTGACACAGACAGTGGGAGTGGAATTTGAACTGAGTAGAAAAGGCAGCTGTTTAGGAGTTAAAACAGAGCCTAGTGAAGGGTGATTGACAAGAAGGTATGCAGATCTCCAGAACTCTGATTTGCATACCTGGATGAATAGTACTGCTATTTGCTTAACATAGGGCAGGTGGACAGTGATTAGGTTTTGGGGCTTGAACATAATAAGTATGAAATGCCAGGTAGCAGTTTGTGGCTAGACATTAAAGATGTAGTCTTTGAGACTGTTAAAAGAGAAGAAAATCCCTAGGACTGATTTTGAGGCATTATACCATAATATAATGGTTGGATGTTGAACATATGAAGTACAAAGGAAAGGTAAGAGGAGAACCAGGAGAGAGATGGAGCTACGGGAGAGGGAGCAGCCTTAGACATAGAGTTGATCGACAGTGTTAGATGCTTCTAAGGTTAAGTAAAACAAAGACTACATTGCCAGTTTGATTTGGTGTTATAAAGGTTATTAATAACCTTAATGAGAGGTGCTGTGGAGGAGTGTGAAGGATGGGGATGAGCCCCAGTTTGGAGTAAACTGAAGAAGTTTATGTATGGAGATACAGAGTGGTTGTGGAGGTGAGGAGAAAGGCAGGCAGCAGCTTGAAGAGGGATAGGTGGTCTGGCGTTGTTTTTTAAGGATGGGAAAGGATAGTGGACAGGGTGTAGTTCATGAGAAGTCATAATTAATTGCTCATGAGAAATTCTTGAGAAGGTAACCATGTGTAGAGAGAGACCCCCTTCACCCTAGCAGTAGAAGAAAGGATTGGGCAGGAGGAGGCAGCCCAGAAGGGTATAGAAGATTTAACCAGAGAAGTGTGAGAGAAAAGCCAGCAAACTTGAGGGCCAATTTGTGGTTAGTGATGATGAAGTTTGACCGCATCCGATCTGTTGTAATAATTTGATTTTCTTCAGTTCTGGCTGGACTGGATGTGGAGAGAGTGAGTAGGAAAAGGTAAGAAAGGCTCAGGAAAAGCCAAGAAAAAAAGTTCTCCTAGCACTCCAGTGCTTTGATTAATTTAAGACTTCTAGTAAAAGACCAACAAATAGAAAACTTATTTCCTAAAGCCACTCTACAGTATACTTTAATTTTGTATAGCTGTTAAGTGGGCATGTGTTGTTAATATGCAATAATAGTAGTGTTTTACTTTGTTATTCAGAACATCTTAAAGAAAAAGTTACATTCTTTTCTAATTTATCACATTACTGTTCTAATAGGTGTTTTAAGCACCTTCTTGTATTCATTGAACAAATATTTATTAGTATTACATATACCAGGAACTTATTACTATACTTTTCAAAGTCAAACTATGTAGTCTGTTCTGCAATAAATGAAAAGGTATGCTCCTAATACAATGTAGTCAAAACCATAAAAATGTTTTTCAGGGGAAATTAAGAGAGTTTTAGATTCACAGTGTCTTAGTTTGTTTCTGTTGCTTATAACTGAATATCTGGAAGTAGGAATTTATTTCTTACAGTTACAGAGGCTGGGAAGTCCAGGGAAAAGGGACTGCATCTGGTGAAAGCTTTCTTACTGGTGGGGACTCTGTGATGTCCTCAGGCAGCACAAGGCATCACATGGTGAAGGGGCTGAGCATGCTAAATGTGTTCGCTCAGGTTTCTTTTTCTCTTTTAAAGCTACCAGTTCCCTTCCTATGGTAACCCATTAATACATGAGTGGATTAATCCATTCATGAGAACAGCCCTCATGATCCAGTCACTTCTTAAAGTCCCCCATCTCTCAGTACTGCCACATTGGGGATTAAGTTTAAATATGAGTTTTGGAGGGGCCATTCAAAGCATACCACACAGTAATAAAATTATCTTTTCCTATAGGAATTTCAGTAGTCAAAGATTTTTGGAAATGCTATATATATAAAATACTACAAAACCAAGTTATATGGCCGGGTGTGGTGGCTCACGCCTGTAATCCTAACACTCTGGGATGCCACGGCAGGAATATTGCTTGAGCTCAGGAGTTTGACACTAGCCTGAGCAAGAGTGAGTCCCCATCACTACTAAAAAGAAAAGAAAAAGGAAAACAAATGCATAAAACAACAAAATCCAGCCAGGCGTTGTGGCTTGCCTATAGTCCCAGCTACCTGGGAGGATGAGACAGAAGGATCACTTAGAGCCCAGGAATTGGAGCTTGCAGTGAGCTACAGTGACATCACCACACTCTATCCAGGGACACACAGTGAGACTCTGTCTTAACAAAAAGGAAAAAAAAAAAAAGGCAATGTAAAACCAAGTTATAACAGGGCATATCTAGTGTTGAATTACTCTTAATTCTGGAACCAGAGAAGTTGCCACCAACAAATTATTTTTTTAAATATTCATGCCAGATATTTAAAGCACCAGCCACCCCCAACAAGGAGCTTACTTCCCTTGGGAACATTGATCAAATTTTAACTAATAGTGGACGGCCAATGTGAATGTTGTTCTCAGTTCATTGACTCCTGATTTCATTTATCCTCATAATTATTTGTCTGTTAGTAAAAGACCAATGTTTGTATATTGATGTATAAGGGAAAAAACTCAATTTCTGTTACTGTACTCTCACAATGCAGAATACTTCTGTGATCTCTGGTTACCAAAATGTGTAGGGATTTCTCCCCACCTGCAACATATCAGTTCTAACACCAGATTCTCCAGTACAACTAGTTGGGTGTCCTCTAACTCAGTCTGGTTCTGAGGCTGTTTACCTGAAGATAGCATCAAATCCAATAGGTTGAGGGCTCCAGTCCAACAAGACTGCCCCCCATTTCAGACACTAATCACAAGTACTAGGTTGTCACTTATACTTCTTCCTCTCCCTACTTTGTTCTGCTTTAGCCCAACTTTGAGGCTCAAACTTTTAGTAAGTTATTTGCATTGAAGGTATGCCTTTAGATATCTGAGGGAAACGACAAAGAAAAAACAAGTTAAGATGGAAAGCAACCAAAATTAATTGCCTCAAATGTCACCATGATGACTACATCCATAAGTAATTTGGGTACGAATGAATCTAGGAGTGGTGACTTAGAATTGCTGTGAATGCCAGATAGCTTTCTGCTTCTACTCTTCTTGAGATTGTTAAGATTTGATAGCTCAAATATCTCATGAACATCTACTGGTGAAAAATCGGTTACTTTGAAGAGTACTTCATTACTGTGATAAATACATTATATAGCAACATTACCTTGGAAGTCTTGCAAGAGCAATTGGAGTTCATTAACAGTTTAATCCCAGATCTTCATGGTTAAGTTTAATACTTACAGTTAACCCCCTAAAATTGTGAGCAACATTTTTTGCTTATACACTTGACCCTTGAACAGTGTAGAGGTGAGGGGCACTGAGCCCTACATAGTTGAAAGTCCACATATAACTTTTGTTTTATTTTGTTTTTGAGACAGAATCTCATCCTGTTGCCCTGAGTAGAGTGCCGTGGCATCAACCTAGCTCACAGGAACCTCAAACTCCTGGGCTCAAGTGATCCTCCTGCCTCAGGCCCCCAAGTAGCTGGGACTACAGGCACGCACCACAACACAGAGCTAATTTTTCTATTTTTAGTAGAGATGGGTCTCGCTCTTACTTAGGCTGGTCTCGAACTCCTGAGCTCAAGCAATCCTCCCGCCTAGGCCTCCCAGAGTGCTAGGATTATAGGTGTGAGCCACCTTTCCTGGCCCCACATAGAACTTTCGACTCCCTAAAATCTTAACTACTAATAGCCTGCTGTTGACTGTAAGCCTTACTTGCTAACATACAAAGTTGATTAACACATATTTTTTGTGTTACATATATTATATACTGTATTCTTACAATAAAGTAAGCTACAGAAAAGGAAATGTTATTAAGAAAATCATGAGAAAATATATTTTACTGTTCATTAAATGTGGGTCATCATAAAGGTCTTCATCCTCCTCATCTTCACATTGAGTAGGTTCAGGAGAAGGAAGAACAGGAGGAGGAAGAGGAGGAGTGAGTCTTGCTGTCTCGGGTGGCAGAGACGGAAGAAAGTCCACATATAAGTAGACCCACGCAGTTCAAGCCCGTGTTGTTCAGAGGTCAACTGCATACTCGTGTGCTTTCTGGAGAAGGAACCTATGGTTATCTTAAGACCTTTAAAACTTTTCGTGATCCTTTCCCCATGCCTTTTCATTTGGTCTTCCACTCCACCCTGTGCAAACTCCTGTCATTATATCAGTCACACTTTAGTGAACTTGCTTACCTTTCTCAGAGCTCATTCTAAATATGAGTTTAATACAGAATGTTTTGTCTTGTGTTCATTATGACTTTTTACAGGATTTACCCACCTCGAAGCCCCCTCCCCACCACTATCTGTAGACTTTCTTATTTTTTGAGTATCTCTTCCAGCTGTCACAACTAAAAGATTTTTAGATCATTATTTTCAGGTTATTTATCTTCTATTGTAAAACAAGATTCTCTTAGACTCCCAAATTGTATTTATATGTCCTGTCTTCTAGCCCAACCATATGATCTCATAATATCCACCTAAAACACAAATCAACTTTAGAGGTCTTTTTTATCTACAAAATAATGATGTGGCTGTACTAATGCTAGTATGTGGCCTAAATCATGAGTCATATAAATCTTTCAAAAGTTTACCATTCCTATTAAGCTTACTATGAAGAATAACATTATAAATTTTATCGTGTTGAATTTAGCAGTGGAAGAAATAAATGCTTATTGAGACACCGCTTTTCTGTGATCATTACTACTTTTAAGTAGATCTGTTTATACCTTGTTGAAGAAAGGCAGGACATACTGTACTAAGGTAAAAAATATTTATTTTTTGTGATTCAAATGGAGGTAGCATTATGTGTGTGTTTAAATGTTCTAAGCTTTACTGGTTAAAGTGCCTCATACTTTTTCTCTACCTCGTCTTGCTTTATCTGTGGAAAGTTCTTGCCACTAAGCCAGGTATTATGATTAAGAGGGAGTACTTCAGATAGTGTAATGGGAAATACAAAAAGATATGTGAAGCTTTTTTGCCTTACTGTGGGTCTCCCATTTACCTTTATCTTACTGTAATATAGGCATAATCTAAAAATACACGTTCATACATGTCCATTATCTGTCAGCCATGGTTGCAGGGCCTCAAGTTCTGAAGAGCATGTTTATAGTTTGTCTTACCCACTTAGTGTGCTTTTCTGTTCATTAGAGTTTGTACTATAGGAATGTTCCCCCGGACACTGCTAGGGATGTTATATGATCTGTGGCAAATTTTCTTTCTATAAATCTGAAAAATTCTGAAATTCTTAAGACACTTCTCTGATGCTATAGGTTTTAGCTATTAGCAGGTATCTGTTATATTTTTGAACTTCTATGTCTCAAAAGTAATGGTGTTATTTATAATGTTTTAATAATCTTAGATAAGAATATTTTCATGCAAAATAACCAGGGAAATAATCTCTACCCTATGACCCAGCAAGTCTACTCATAAGTATTTAAGATAAATGAAAACTTACATGCACAAAAATGCCTTGTAAGAGAATTTTCTTAGTGGTTTTGTTCACATATTCCAAAACTGGAAACAACCAAATGTCTACTGCAGAAAAATCGGTAAATGCAATTGATAAACAACAAATCATATACTACAAAGCCATTAAAACAAATGAACTGCTCATACATGCAACAGTATGGAGGAGTCTCATAAATGTAACATTGAGGGAAAGAAACTGGACATAAAAATTATGTATGATTTCATTTTATGAAATTCTAGAATAGGCAGATTAAATTGTGGTGTGATAGAAGTCAGATTGGTGGTTAGGGCTTGAGGCACGAAGAGACTTTCTGGATTGGTAGAAATGGTCTGTGCTTGATGTACATTTCATCAAAACTGATTGAATGTTGCATAAGATCTTGGGATTTCACTACATATAAAATACGTCAGTTTTTAAATGATTTTAAAATATAGGACAGACACTTAGGAAATGAGAAGTTATGAGACTCCGGACAATTATTGAATTCAGCATTATGAAATATGATTTTATGACATGTTGGTTGCCTAAGAACAGTTCCCTGTTTTACAAATGAAAAAGTCAGTCTTCTGTCACTATAGAGATGTTTGTCCCCCTTCAGAGTTCTACAAGATACCTTGTGAAATGTCTAGAGTTGAGATGTACAACTGCAGGATGCCATATTTGATCAGTTATCTTTGAGAGAAGAGAAGTCAGACAAACTCGCTAAAGTCTGGCTACTAGAAGCTCTAGAGCCTCTGGGCTGTAAAGCAAATTTAGTAGTAGGTTTTTCAATCTGAAGTTATTTTTGAAAAAGAGGTGGCATATATCTTCAACAGTGATTTGGCAGGTACATATACTGCCAAATTTCATTATCAAAACCAGAACAATAAGGTTGAAATAACCACTTCCATTAGAAAGTAATTCTATATAAACTTTGTCTTCTGTTGAGACATACAGCATCATGCTCTGTGAATACAGAGTGGTAGGCATAGTCAGAACACAATAGTGAATCCCATCCTGGAGTGAGACGACCATCTGGGTTCAAATTCCACCCCTGCCATCTAAATCCTGTGCTCTTCTGGGAGGTGGTAATACAGCCTGCCTGCCATAATGTAGTGTAATCCAGCGGAACATGCCATCATCTCCAGCAACATAAAACAATGTTTAATGTGCCCCTGCAACTTCTTAAAAACCTACTTTGCAGTAGAATACAGGGAGAAGATATTTGCATGTTTGTGGAATTACTGTTACTTGACTCCCATCAACTTGTACAAAGACGAACAAAAAATGAATATGATTTCATCATATGGAAGATTACACCAATACCTGGTGAAGGCTGTGCTGCTGTTTTATTCTCCTCTTGCGGTGGTCTCTGTTCTGTTTCCAGTAATCCTGCACCCTGCAAATGACACACATTTGCACACAAACTGGCGTGCACATGCAGTTCTCCCATCATTTTTCTCTTTGCTTTCTCCCATGTTTGATACTCCATCACCAGCTAATGAATCGTGGTTTTGTTATGCAAGAGAAGCAGTTCAGTTCAAACATGTTTCCAAGCACCTATTCTCTGTGCCAAACTCTTCTTTCATCCTTATTTCTTCCTTAATAAAGGTGAATTTGTCCTCTTATTTTCTGACATTTTCAAACTTGCGCCACTTTCTTCTCACTATAGAGGATGACTGGAGGTATACCTACTGCTTTTCTTTCTTTTTATTTATATAGAATATAACTTATTAATAGACTTCTGGTATTCCATTATTATATGTAGGTTTAAATTTGAAATCTTGAGAAGTTTTAATATTTAGTACTATTAGTTTTTAGCAAACAAGCTTTAAGGAGTTTTATTATAATGAATTTCTAAAATTCTTCCAATATTAATGAGTTTTTGTTTTTAACAATTTCTGTGTCTTTCAAAGAAATCATATTCATTTGTTTCTTCATCTTTGTACAAGTTGATGGTAGTCAAGTAATAGTAATTCCACAAGCATGAGCAAATATCTTCTCCCCTGTATTCTACTGCAAAGTAGGTTTTTTAAAAGTTGGCATTGGCACATTAAACATTGTTAATGTGACTGCTGTCACTCAGCAGTCCTATTTACTATAAATTATAGTACACCATTCTCTGATGTAATGCCAAAGATAGAGTTTTCTGTATCATTACAGCTGCAATAAAGAAGAGAACTGAGAAGTTTGTCACTTGTCCTGGTCCTGCCCCTGCCCCTTTTTTGAATCAGGGAGGAAGAAAATTATATCAGAAAATTGAATTGTTGGGTTATTTTCGTTGTAAATATTAAATACTGAGGATTAGCTAATGTATAAAAGTTGGGGACATCTCTACACGAACTTTGAAAGATAAAACTTTACTGCTTTGTTTTCCTGTGGCTAAAGTTTATCTTTATAGGACTTAGACATTTCAGATTTGGAAATAAAGATTTCTCATACCAATTATTTAAAAAATAAGTTCTAGCAAGTAACTTGGGTAGATGGGTACATGGAGAGTAGGCAGTGATAAATAAGTAAACTCTATTCTCATTGGTTTTACTTTGGGAGTGGTGATATTCAGCAAACTATTATTCAAGTCAGAAAGGGTATACAGTAGGCCCTCACTTAATATCGTCCATAGTATCTTGGAAACTGTGACTTTAGGCATACGGAGTATAATGATGTTGGAGGGAATGACTTATTCAAAGGTCTGCTGTAAGTCATCATATCACTTAAAGTTAACAGTTTCCAAGAACCTTTTGACAACATTCAGTGAAGACTTACTGTAATGTAGGGATGGCCCTATAAGAAGGTAACATCTGGGTTGCAATTTGTGGGGATAGGTTGGATTTGGAAAGAGGGAGGGGTAGATGACATACAAAGGAGCATTTACAGTGGAGGAAATGGGAATATGCACAGAGGTGAGTTGGGGGGGGGGATGATCTAGTTTGATTTTACAAAATGTTTAATAAACTTGAGATAGGTTTGTTTAAATAGTAGAAGATTAATTGGGTTAAGGTGAGAAGATAGTTTGGGGCCAAATCATAGGTAGCTTAAGTCTTTGAAATGTTTTGATTTAATAATAAGAAACCATTAATGGGTTTGAGACATGAGAATGTTGAGAAATATTACGATGAGAATTGTGGTTTGGGCAATTAATCTGGCCTTTGTGTATAGATTGGTTGGAGGACAAGATGTCGTTAACAGGATAGTCTAGTAGTTTGGGTACTACATCAAGAATGACTAGAATAAGGATGACAACAGTAAATAGAGTGGTACAAAGAAGCAAAGGTAAATGGGGTGGCCAGACATTTCGATTATCAGGGTAATTCTGGTTTATGCCTGTCTTTATACCATAGTGCCCCTCTTTTGCTTTTAGGCATTTCCTGGTTTGGACAATAAATTATATGGTGACCCTAAAGATATTAATAGATTGCCATAGATTTGATAGCACTAATTAGATTGAGGAAGGAAAGGGATGGCGGCATAAAAGAGTAGAATGTACAGTCATTAGAAGTTCTTAATGATTTTTATAACTTCACTAAATTTCCCTTTATGGAGAATTAAGCATAAAATTCCCTTACCTTAATACCACAATTAGATCTTGTATGTTTAAAATCACAGTGTGTTGTTTTTATTTTTTTCTTTTAATGAACACATCTTGGTTTGGAATATTCAGCAAAATGATAGATGCTGAAGAGAATATACTATATTTAATCTTAACATTTCTATTCATTTACACTTAAAAGCAGAGCTTTTCAGGAGAACTTTAATAAATCAGTATAGCTTACATAAAAGTTTTCAAATAGAAAAGCAGCCAGTGGCTGTTAAGAATATCCTGTGTTGGCCGGGCGCGGTGGCTCACGCCTGTAATCCTAGCTCTCTGGGAGGCCGAGGTGGGCGGATCGTTTGAGCTCAGGAGTTCGAGACCAGCCTGAGCAAGAGCGAGACCCCATCTCTACTATAAATGGAAAGAAATTAATTGGCCAACTAATATATATATAGAAAAAATAATTAGCCGGGCATGGTGGTGCATGCCTGTAGTCCCAGTTGCTTGGGAGGCTGAGGCAGCAGGATTGCTTGAGCCCAGGAGTTTGAGGTTGCTGTGAGGTAGGCTGACGCCACGGCACTCACTCTAGCCTGGGTAATAAAGTGAGACTCTGTCTCAAAAAAAAGAATAAAAAAAAAAAGAATATCCTGTGTATCAACATGCCATCACTGAGAGAATGGGCTTCCATATGTCAGCACCTTTTGGTTCCTGATTTTTTTTCCCTGATTGAAGCAGATGGTTATAATCACGTATCTATTTTAAGGGGTGTGTGTAGATATACCTGTGATATGTGTGGATGATCTCAAATGTTTTAACTTCTCTTGTGTTTTCCAATGTGTAGGCAGAAGGAGAAGACAGCCTGAAGAAGATGCAGCTGATGGAGCTTGCGATTCTGAATGGCACCTACAGAGATGCCAACATTAAATCACGTAAGAACGAGACTGAGGCCCGGAGCTACCGCTGTTTCTCTACAAAGCTTTCTCCTTTTGGCAACATAACATGTGAACAGTTTAAACAAAGTACAGAGTTGAAGTAATTTTGTCACTTGATATGGGACAGACGTATATTTCTTGAATTGAGGACACTCAATTTTATTTTATGCCAGCATGTCTAAGTTTTGGGTTTATTTATTCTTTTGATGCAATCTCAATCTCTAAATTCAAGTTTTAAGAAATTTCCTATTAAGTTAATTACAGATTTAAGGCTTCCAGCTTATTTCCAAAGTGAAATATATCTGAATAAAATGACCCTTATGTTGAATTCTGTCCTTTTACTTTGTTTGCATGTTTTCCCTTGGATATTTTTTTTCTATTGATTTCATATGTGAGTTCACAGAGATCAGTGGGTGATAACTATTTTCAGTCCTATTTTTCCTTTATATGTGACTGTGAAAGTTTTTATAAGCCATAAGAGGATTCCTTTCTTTATATTTAAAATGAAATAATGTGAAATCTATATTTTGAGACAATCTAAGGTTTATGCATGTCATTTATATGAACATAATATGATATTTAAATTAATTTTTTTGAAAGAAACAATTTTAAAGTCCTAACCAACTTTCCACAATGTAGACAATCCAGTTAGTTTAGAAGTAGTTACTTCACAAATAGTAAACTTTAATTTACTCATGAGAATGTGAAGAGTATATTGTTAATAATTGGGAATTTAGAAATGGAACTTTTTGTATTATTCTTTCTTTGAAGTTAATTCCTAAAGATGCACATAATTTTTATACACACACAAACACACACACACACACACACACACACCCCCTTGTGATTATTTGACTAACTTAATACAATGAAAATTGCTCTTCCTTTAATTTGAAACTTAAGCTGCTCTTGAGAAATATATCAAACCTGTGTTTCTGTGGACTCCAGTTACAAATTATTTTTTAACATCTTTTAATTGCACGTGTTTTCTTGTGCTTTTGCATGCACCTTTAGTCTTGTGAAATCTTAAAAAATATAGATATATCAAATATATGAACTAAATATAACCTATTTAATGGTCTCATTAAATGGTCTCATTAATGGTCTCATTCATTTTTTTACAGTGGCTTTTTAATTTTTGCACATTCTTAATCACATTGGGAAAGGGAAAGCTGTTTGCATTTGATTGGTGTGCTTTGGCATTTTTGTGTGATCAGCGCATGTACTAATGATTTCCTTTTATTTTTCTTCTTTCCTGCTTTTTCCATTCTTTTTCCTACTCCCCTCTCATTTTCCCAAATTTTACACTGCTATCTCTATACTTCTTTCTAAATTTCTTTGCTTACTGTAGCAGCCCTTGCCTTTTCTCTTGCAGCAACAGCCCAGGCTGCTCCAAGGATCATTACTGGGCCTGCGCCTGTTCTCCCACCAGCTGCCCTGCGTACTCCTACGCCAGCTGGCCCTACCATAATGCCTTTGATCAGACAAATACAGACCGCTGTCATGCCAAACGGAACTCCTCACCCAACTGCTGCAATAGTTCCTCCAGGCCCCGAAGCTGGTTTAATCTACACACCTTATGAATACCCCTACACATTGGCACCAGCTACATCAATCCTTGAGTATCCTATTGAACCTAGTGGTGTATTAGGTAAGTTCTTCTCCCTGTGTGATTAACATCATTCTTCTTTATAAATATTGCTGCCCCCAATTTGGAAATGATTTTATCAATTTTCTGAGAGGCACAAGACAAGTTTCTGTTAGGAAAGACTGAAAACTTATTTCAATCTCTCATAAGATTCCATTGTATAATGTAACATGTTAAATTATGTTTAAATAATTACACCTTAAATTTTTTCAGATCCACTTTGACAACTCAAATCCACTTTGGTTGGGTAAATTTGTTATATACATTTTAAAGAAAATACTGTACACATTTGACCTTACTTGAGGTCATTCTCAGTTTTAGGTTTCACTCCATGGCCTATCACCTCCATCAGCTCCACCTCCCAAAGTTATATTTCTTTTGACTTATTTAATTGTTGTCTAAATTTTAAATTTCTATGTGAACATATTTTGAGATTTTTATAAAATTAATATTGTGTGTGTTTTTAATATTTGTGATCACTTAAAATATGAAAGAGACCAGCTAAATACAGTCATGTGTTGCTTAATGACGGGGATAAGTTTGGGAATTGCATCATCAAGCGATTTCATCATTGTGCAAACATCATAGAATGTACTTATACAGTCATAGAGAATACAGCCTGCTACACACCTAGGCTGTATGATATAGCCATTGTAATATTGTGAAGCCACAATTGTATGTGCGGCACATCGTTGCCATAAACGTCGTTATTCTGTGCATGACTGTAGTTGCCTTCTTACGGTTTCAGTTTTTGTCTTTTGAATTCCTGGTCAATATTAAACATGAGAAATACTCTTAATTTCAGTAGTATAGTATGGAATAGATAAGTAAATACCAAGTTACTGAATTCAGAATCACACGAGGCAAAGGTTAAAATCATACTATAAACGCTTGGTTTTACGTGAACAAAAAGTGGTGTGCTTGCAAAAGACATTACTGATGCCTTTTTTTTATAGAGTGGATTGAAATGCCAGTCATGCCTGATATTTCAGCCCATTGACTTGCTGGATGAAGGACTAGAATACAGCAGCTGTTATAACACGACCAGTCAATGTGGAACAAACTTTCTGTGCAACCCCTTTGTTTTACCATACAGAATTTGAATACTTTTTTTTCCCTGAATTGTGTATGACCTTGGTGCTGCATGCATGCTGTTGACTTTTAAGACTTTGATCTTTTAAGAGTTTTTTTTCCAGCATTAATGTTGATTTATAAAAATTTGAAAGTCTTTAATGAACTGGGACACCAAGATTTAAACTCGAAAATTCATTGTTCAGTTAAAGCCACAATGCTCTGTATGTTATCTGTGTGTGTGCATGCACTCAGGTGCCTTTTGTTTTATCAACAAATACATTTTATTGTACATGTTTTCCGTATATCTCTAAATCATTGTATAAAGTAATTACAGGTCAGAATTATACCACATATCTGTTTATGAGAGGCTTGTTTCTGTTGCACATTTCTTGAAGCATTTTTAAAATAACATGTAACCTATAACCTTGTTTAAGTTTTCCTTTCTATTAATACTCTGTCCTGTGGTCCTGTGCATGCTCCTTCCCCCAGAACTCCTCTCTGCTGCACCCACAGCATCTGTTCCCGAGGAGTTTGACTCTTGACTTCCTGCAGTGCTGGGACTCTTAGCCACCAGCTGCTGTTCCAGAACTTTCAATGCAAGATCTCCTTGATTTTGCCACATGGAATTATACTTGTATATGAGTAGCTTATCTAAAATAAATAAGGGGTGATGGACCAGTTTACTGCTTAGAAACAGCAAGAGGCACTGCAGTAAAATTTATATCTCATTAAAAAGCAACATGTTTTTTGTTTTGTTGGGAAATTTTTATTTATAAAAAATTACTAGACTGGCAAAATAAAGAGCAAAATATATAGATCCCTAATTGGCATTCATAAGGTGAATAGTAATGAGTACTAAATGGAAAAATCTTATAATCCATTTTATTTCTTGCTTTACCACCTAAGCAGTAAAATATAATATTGACCACTTGGAGAACTGAGAAAATTATTTTAAATTGCAAAGTTATAATAAATTTGCACACAGATAACATGCATGCTATGTATCAAGTCTCACATTAAATTATTTTAACATAAGCAGTGCCCTTCAAAACAGATGCAGACATGTGTGTTGGTAGTAGTGAGGAGATTGGTATTAGCATCAAATCTTCATTGATGACTAATTTTTAATTCCCTTCCTTTTATCTTTAGGTATGGCTTTCCCAACGAAAGGCTAAGAATTCAAGAACGGTCTTAACTGAACCCTCATCAGATCTGAATTTAACAAATGCTTAGTCTCAGCAGCCTCCGGGGGAAAAAAAGCTTAGCCTAGCAGTCAGTGACTTACTTGCACTTTTTGCACATAGATATAAAGTAAAATTATGTTATTAATTTGGTTTAGTCTGTAATATTACAAAGTAATGGTAATTTATAAAGGAGTGTATAGTAGTATACTGACTGCTAAGTGTACTATACTGTTTGCTTTACTAATCACCTAATTCATTGCAGTTCATACTTATTGACTCAAAGTTTAAAACCACAATCTGTAGGCTTTAAGAATTGCTTTTAAACCTTTTTAAGTGATAAACTCTGGAAGTGGTCTTAAGGTTAGCAAATAATTGTCAGTATTAAACACGGCATTATTTAATTAGTCCTGCTGCAAGAAAGGCACTTCAGTGAATATGTGACTAGTAAAGCTTAAATGTGTTTGGATCTAATAGAGTTCATGAAATACTGTAACTTGGGGATTGTAAATGAATGGATAAAATAGGTTAAGGCCAAGATGTTTGAAATGAATGCAATATTAATAGATGCATATATACGTGACATATTATGGTTAATTTTAAAACTACTGTGCCTTAACGTGTTTCTTAAACTTTTGTAGTAAATGAACATTTGAAATCCATTTTTATAAACGTGCTGTTAATGTTTTTTCCCCCTTTTGAATGTTTTCTAACTTTGTCTTGGTAATTACAATTTAACTAGGTGCGGTGGCTACTAAAGTTCGAAGGCACGATATGCGTGTCCATCCTTACCAAAGGATTGTGACCGCAGACCGAGGTTAGTTTAGTTCTGCAGTTCTTGTTTATAAAGAAATGCGTTGGGTGTCCGTAAAATTTGCAACACCACACCTGATGGAAAAAATGTAACTGCTTACCTGCACACAGTTTCTTTTCCTTTTCTAAATTCATTTGTAATAATGGACAGATTTAAGGGTTGGTTTTTGTTTTTTTTTTCTCCCTTCATATTTTAACTTATTAAATCTTCTATTATTATACACTATGATTTATTCCTACTAAAACATAAATTAGTCAATTTGGGGAGCTATTAAATTTTGATGTTGCCGTAATTACTTTTCAGTAATAACTTTTGCTAAAATTTACCTTTTAATTGTTCTGAAATTTGGGGTTGGTATTGCAAAATGAATTGAACGGATGGTGCTTTAATGAGAGAAGTAAAGGAATATATGCCTCCTGTATACTTTTGGAGAAAACTGAAGATTTAGTTTCCATTTTTCTTTATAATATTTGAGCCACTGTGTAAACATGAGGGTGTACATGTTTAGCACTTAGTTGAAATCAACAAGGAAGGACTGTGAAGGTAACTTTCATGTAGTTGAATTTTTTTATACATTAGAAAGTCAATTCCCTTTTATTCTTACATTCTCTTGCCAAAATGGATCCTTTGATTTTTGTCATTTGCTGCTAAAATATATTATCTGAAGGTAAACTATCTCTTGAAGTTTTGTGGTGATATGCGATCCAGCTGTTTGAATATCCTTTTTGACTAACCTGTGACTGGAAAATAAGTCTTCATTTTTCTCCTTTACAACATTTGTAATTTGTGTCCTATATATGCCCTTGGACCCTTTTATAAATTATTTATGCTTATCGAGGAGTGATAGTTTTCGGTTTATTGACATTGAATTGTTTTCTCAGTTTTTCATCACAAGACGTAGAAATTTCAAGCATGGTAGAAAAGGATTTTTTACGAGTTTCTGTAATGGCATATTACCTACAATTAAATTGATGAAAGTCATTGATATTAGCGGGGGAAAAGTGATGAATTTATGTTCCAATTGTACATCTATAGATTTATGAAAGACCTACCTACTTTATATGGTCTCCTTGAATACTGATGATAAATATTAGACACAACTGTTCTCCATACAAGGAATAAAATGTCTTCCCAAAGACATTATTGATATTTATTTAGCATCATATGTAATTAAAGAGCCTTGAAGACTTTTAAACTAATATATGCATTACTTGTAGTGATTATTCATTGAACAAAGTTAGACCCCCAGCTCAGTGACTATGGAGATATTCGTCTTGCAAATGTTATATACGAGCATGTGTGCCACCTCTCTTTCATCAGAGCTTGTCTCCTAGGGATGGGGACATTTTTTTAAAAGTCACTTTCATTTTAAGAAACTGGGTAACTCTGTGAATAATTTGAAGCTTTATTTATATTGCTAATGTCTAAAATAGTTCTGAAGAGTATTTTAAAGTAGGTAGTTTTTCCCCCCAGTAATCTTTCCTCATATGCCTCCTTTTAGGAGATTCCTCATAATTTTGTTTTAACACAATAAGTATTGGCCTACTTAATACTCCAGTCCCTTGAGATAGTTGAAAATATTAGAGGAATATTTTATTGTATTTGGAAAATTACAACACATTCCATGCATGGCTCTTTTGTAGTTATATGTGTTTTGATTAGTCCTATCACTGTTTTTATTCAAAATGCAATGTCAGCAAACCGAATTGCTAATTTTTTTTTTTTAATAACAGAATACTTGTATACTTATCACTGCATGCACTCATTGGGTCTAAGGGAGATGTCCGAAGTCCTTCACTTAAATTATTTTATGATACTACTGTTTTCTCTATTTTTGAGGTTTTTTAAATTATTTTTTAAAAATCTTTTGAAGAGAAGATTATTATAAGCATTCATTTAATGCAAGGAAACTCAGCCCTTGGACATATAACCATGTAATTCTGTATGAGCAATTAGAGTACTACATGGTTGACCAATACCTAGTTCTTTACTAAAAATAAACCCACCTCTATACATATTTTAAAACTGAATTTGAAGCCTGTAAAAGACCACTGACTTTTTAGCTGTAATGAATTATAAATGGTTTTGCACAGTGAACACACCTGTGTGTACTGTAAGAGGCCAGGACTTGGCAGAGGATGGATTCTAGGTGCACTGGTATACATAAGTGGTAGTTTGCTTTGTTTATGTATTCCACACTCAAAAACATAATCAGAAAATTTTCTGAGTAATTTTACAAAACTATCATTAATAATGAAAATTTTAAGTAATATCAAAAAATGCTTTAAGATTTCATACTTTGGAATACCTGTGAAATAGTATGACTACATCATGTTAATATTTATTTTCTTTGATTTTGGAGCAGCAGTTTTTATTTTAAATAAAATTCCACTTTTTTAAAGAAATTCAGGGAAGATTTGGTCACATTGAAGATACAGTATTTTTGTAGTATTTATAAACTGTTTTAAATGATAGACTTTAGAAAGCATTTTTGTCATATGAAGGTAAATCAGTCCATTATATAGATCATTTAAACTCTGTGAACATTACACCTGCTAAGTTGTGATTGATGAAGTGGCACAGAACCTAACTTTGCACTGAGTATCTTTTCACTCACATCTCCTCTGCCTTAGTCACATGGCAACAGTACAGAATATTCTACCAAACCTCAGAATATAGTAGAAATAATTAAGCTGTTGAATGAGTCTTAAAATCATACTACTGTTAAGTGGACCAAGTTTGGTGAAGCAGGAATGTTAACAGGTTGATTAAGGAAGGAACAACTCAAGGACATTGGGAATGATAACTTTTCCACTTGAGAACTACTTTATGTTTTACTGTAATTTTTTAATTTTTTTTGTTCTTTTTGTTATTTTGCAAAAGAAAATAGTATTTACAGGTGGCTTCTTTTAAAATATAAAAATATAAAGCAGGAATGTATATGAAATGTCAGATTTTATTGTATTTGCAGAGTATTAGCTTTGAAATTGAATAAAGAAAGCTGTTTGTAGTTTTAAAATGCCTTATTGGTATCAATTAGAAATTTCTTCTATTTTTTGATGTACTTAGAGCTTTTCGAGTATAGAATTTTAAATGGCAGGATTTTACAGTGTTTACATGCAAGTGCATTTTATAAGTGTTCTATATGTGTAAAATAGTATTTTCAACTGGAAAATGGTGGCTAGTGCAGAAGGCCTGGCCTTTTTCTGGTTCCCATGATGTTGCCTACACTGATAGACTACAGTTTAGTATTGCTTTGTATCATGAGGCCAAGAAATTCCATGTTGTTTGTACATAGAATAATTGAAAAAGCAATAAACATTTATTGAACAAAAGAAACCTTGTTTGGCCCAGAGTTTATGTTGAACCAAATTGTTCATAGAAATTTAAATTTCTTTAGATTCATTTCTGTTAATCATCAGTTATTAATAATCACATCCATCATTAATAGTTGCTTTAATGCTTGCATCCAAGAGAATACTAATGCTTAATAGCAGTCAGAGACTGATAACTGTACTGACTGTTTCAAAATTCTGTATACCAAACCTATTCATTGTTGTTTTTCAATTTCCTTCATTGACTGCTACTAACTATTAGTTGTTAGTTGTATTTTATTTCTATTTTTCCCTGTTAACCAGTTTTTTGTTGTTTTTGTGGGAGTGGGCTCTTCTTCATTCGTTCAAATCATGATATGAAATTGTCATGATTTTTATTGTATTCTGTAGATGGTGTCAATCAGTTTGTCAGAATTAAACATGCTTTTTTTTTTATTAGTTGTGATTAGTTTTTCATGTTGTCATTAAGCCGTCACTAGCTGAAACTAATCTCTTCTCTATCTTTTCTTTTCTTTTTTTGTTTTGTTTTTTGTTTCTAACCACCCAGCCGCCACCGGCAACTAACCTATGACCTTCTGACCTCTGAACTCTTCACCCAATGATGACCTGACCATGCCTGCCTGCTGATCAGTTAACTGGTAATCGCCTTTGCTTGCCTGTCGTCAGTGCAGCGAGCTGAGGCACTTGTCCGTTCGTCTTACCATCTAACCAAACAAAAGACAAAGAAATTGTCCTCCAACTCAGCTTTTTTTTTTTCCCTGTTTGGGTGAAAGTGGTTCTAGAACCTGCACTGAATAGTAGTAAAGCAATAAGGCCCAATTCATCCCACAGCACTGATCATCTTTTAATGTCCCACCCTAAGCGAACGGTAAGAAGGCCTCTCTTAAGAAGGGGAGACAGATGGCCCTTAACTACTCAATGACAGAGGCAGTTACTGTGAGAGACTTCTAGGAATCTTTTTCTTCTCATAGCGAAGTCAAAGCTCTCTCTGAATGTACTGTGTGATGATGCATCATGCATGAACCTTCGGTCAGGGATGTCATTGGTGAAGTGATTTCAAAAAGTATTCAAAATTTGATATGCTGTTTAGTCACTACAGTGCCCTCAAAGGGCAGAAGTTGCAGCCTTTTTTATATTGCCTGCCAAAATTTGAAGTATTAGAAAAAGTGTGCCATGAGAGAAAAACTTAAGGAGTTTTGAAAAGTAATGCAAAGAACAAAACTGCAACACTATTTTTAAAAAGATAACTATCTGAGTTAAAATTACTGAACCTTTATTTTACACCTTCTTAAAAAATATATATGAGAACAAGGTACATGCATTATGTGTCACATTACTGGGCAAACTGTTCAAGTATTTTTTTTAAACCTCCCTGTATAGAAAAAATCATTAAGGATGTAAAAGCCATGCTTGCCTATTTGCTGTATACATGTAATGAAATTGTAGATAAAGTGTAGTGCATTGAAACAAATGAACAAAAAGTAGATACTTTTACTATACAAGGGTGCTGGTGCAGAAAAAAATATATATATTTTTGGAAATGTAGCATTTTATACTTTCAAGTGTTATAAAAAAAAGAAAAAGAACAAAGAAACCCTTTATTTCATGAAATGATTTTTTTCTGGTGGTTGTCAAGAAACAAAAGACCAAAAGAGCCTTTTTGTCTTTCTTTTTTATTTTTTAAGTATTGGAATAAGTCTAAAGAAAAGAAAGTGCCTTATTTTCCTTCATGGTCATTTAGTCAAGTGTCTCGTAAGATCAGCTCCTCCCTCAGAATACAAGTTAATGCATGTTACTCAGTCGCCCAGTATGTGAAAGAAGGTATGAGGGAGACAAATGAGTTGATGGTCTGAATTATATGATTTTTGCCACAGTTACCTTGATGCAAATTTGCCAAATCTGATACTGTGAAAAAATTTGATAACTTTTCTAATGTCTTGAATAGTAAGTTTTAAAACATCATTCTTTTAAAAATCATAATTGAGTACTTTTGGTTATTGGAGTCTTCAGTGTTAGCCCAGAGGATTCTGAGATTAAAATTATGTGTGATCTGAACATCAGTTTACAGACAAAATTAGAGTTTTATTTTATTTGGAGAAGGGGGATGCATTAGAGTTTTCTTTTTTAATTAATTGGAGATAATAGAGTACATAGCAAACTTTTTCACAAAAGTGAATCTTTGTGATTTTCATTCTGGAAACGGTGTTTTTAAATGAACCAAACTTAATCAGACTTCTATATATCATACCAGATAACTTGTGTAGTCCATCTCTTTGCTGGTTTCAGTAACTTCTCGGCCCCCTGAACACAAACCCCACCTTTGAACTTTAAAAGAATGTGAAAAACTAGCATCATTGTGCATATAAATACTCAACTACATTTCAGCTTAAGCTTCTCATTTCTCATGGAGTTCAAACAGTTGGTTTTGTAGTTGAAGCAAGCAATTTGTGCACAGTGCGTACATCTAAACACTTGAGTATCATCATTTACTGCTCAGTACCAGATGTGGCAAATCTCAAGTGACAGTGGATCCCCCTCTTATCAGCTCATCCCCTCCTCCACACCTTCCCAGTGTCACAGTCAGAGGCCAGCAGGGAGCTCAGTCAGCACCTTCTCGGTAACCTCTCCACCATCTTGTCTCACTTGGAAATTTCAGTTTATTTACTATGCAATAGACATTCATTGTTTTGTATCCAGCTAGCTTTGGTTTAACGTGCCACTGCTTTGTCTTTCTGTTACACACACAGTTGTTTTGATTTATTTACAATATATGCTGTGCCATTTTGATTTTTATATTGTTTGGTTGGTTGAATAAATTTGCGACACTCAAAACACTTAAGGTGATAGTTGTTAAAAACGATACCAGTATTTGATCCAGTTTCATCTCAACTATGTTATACCTGGACATTTTAGATGTTTATCAAAGGTCTTTTATGGGGAAGAAAGTAAACGTATGAAGTAATAAATGTATGACATTTATGAGTAATGTTGGCTCTGAACAAATTTTTGAAAACTTAGTTGACAAAATTTTGGATCAACTGAAAAAAAAGCATGACTTTTGAAATCTCTGAATGCCTTGGTTCTCAGTATTATCATTCTTTATATTGGAATTTATTTCTTATTAAAATATGTAGTTTTTAAGATTTTTTTTTCTGACAGTATTATGTAATTTTTTAGCGTGGGTAGATGGGAGTGTCGCTTGTATGTTACCGTACAGCTGACATGTATTTTTGTCTATTCTTTATTATCTTAGTAGTTTCATGCTATGTATGTACCATAACCAACCTATTGCCTATGAGAAACATGTAAGATAATGTATTTACAGCCATTGTTACAAGTTTATAATGTATTTTTCTATCTTGTTTTATATGTATGTTATATAACATTCAAAAAGAATTTTTTTCTTGATTGAGAAAAGGATACAAAATGCAAAATCCACAATTTTGATAACTGAAAATTGCCAATTGTTTTGCAGTACTTTATTATATTGGGTGTCTTGTCTTTTTTGGGCTTTTAGTTAGCTAATGAATGAATACATTAGACACTTCTGGGTTTTAGTTGGGATTTTACATAGCTTGCATTTTAATTCTTTGGTTCTTTGCTGTTTCTATTAACCCATAGCATTATTTTAATAAATGTTATAATACCAACCTACTAACTCTGGACTATGTCTGTTTATTAACCTTTACATGTTTAATTAAAATAAACAAATAAAGACAAAAGAATGTAAAGTCTTGAGTTACTGGACTAACCCTGAAGAACGTGACCACAGATAACATAGCGTGACTTGTTTTCATGTTGTTTGTCAGCTGACAATTCCGCACACTACTGTTAAAATGGCTTTGGTTATTCTGGTCTTTTACTTAGGGGAAGGTGGGGTAGGTGCCAGTAGAGATGGGAACAAAGTAGCATTTGTTTGAGGCATCCTTCTAGTCTTGCCACTTGCCTTTCAGCATCTGCGTTACTAATTCCACACTCTTATTTTTCCTTCTCCAAAATAATCACTGTCTGCTCACACCATAAAGAGTAAAGAGATTCATTGTAATGATATATACCCAGAGAAACCAGTTTGATTCTTTGTTGAACCATTTCTTTTAATGTCTGCAAATAGGTAATGTTATGGTCACATTATAAAGCAAAGAATCTGATATTTTACCTTTATATAGGTTTTTGTTTTATCTTGATATTTTTCCTTTGTAAAGCATTGAATTTATTTAGCCAACTGCTCCTTTTAAGGGAATTCAGTATATGTAGAGCCAAAGGCTGATTGGCTCTGCTTGTGGGGACAGTCCAGAGTAAGTGATTAATAACAATTACACAGCCCCATCTTGCTCCTTCTCAGACCCTCAGCACCTTAGCGAGTTTTCCTCAGGTATTTTTCCACTCTCACCCACTTCCAAAATACAATCAGACTAATACATTAAACAAGTTTCAGAAGGAAGAACACTGGAAGTTGAAGTTGTAAATGATTAATTTCTTGCATGCAAATGAATTTAAGAGTTCTTAAATATCCTCATGCTGTTCTTGGCTGCAGTCTGAGTAAATTGATCTTTAATTATGAATTCTTTAGTTAATTCTTGAGGTGCATTTCTGTTTCACAGATTGGTAATTGCCTTTTCTGTGAAATAGTTCTCCTAGATTTAAAAATAAAAATTCTCAGGATGAATATTTGCATTTGTAAATAATGTTTTATCTTTGTAGATTACATTTTATTTATTTAGAATTCAAAAATTTGGGGCTAAGAAGAGTTACGTGTAATAGAAGACAAAAGTATACCAACATGGTCTTAACCAGTCAACATCAGAGTATCCTCATATTTCATGTATGCCTATCTATACATATAAAATACATAAAATAGTTATAACAGCTGACTTAACCAGAATTGAGATGACCATTGGGATCATGTAAATAAGTATAGTCATTTCTCTGATGGGAGGGGCAGTAATACCCATAATACACTGATATTACTGGTGTATTATTGGTAGGTAGGTAGTTTTTTTTTTTTTTTTTTGAGACAGAGTTACTCTCTGTCACCTTGGCTAGAGTGCAGTGGTGTCATCATAGTTCACTGTAACTTCATAGTCCTGGGTTCAGGTGATCCTCCTGCCTCAGCCTCCCGAGTAGCTGAAACTATAGGCATGTGTCACTGCGCTTGGCTAGTTTTTCTATTTTTAGTAGAGACAGGCTCTTGCTCTTGAACTCCTAAGCTCAAGTGATCCTCCCACCTCGGTGTCCCAGAATGCTAGGGTTACAGGCGTGGGCCACTTCACTAGGCTGGTAGATCTTTAATATGCTATTATTTGTACATGTTCCAACTGCCATGACAGTTCATTACTAATCTGTGAAAATTTGAAGATTTTTGTGAAGCTGCTAATACTGCATGTCGTCATGGTACCATGTCACTTAAATTTTAGAAGTTCTATGCAATTTATCCTCTGAAGCCTATGAATGCAGTCTCATCTCATTTTCAGTTAAGGGTACTTTATAAATTATGTCATATTGTAACCTTTTATGTTGGAAAAGTTGTAAAAGGCAGTTTTAAAAGATGAAAATAGATTACAAATCCCATTTTTATACAGGTTGCAATAGTATTAAACACGGAGCTACCAAATACCTTCCATAGTAAAATTCTGTAGTCACTTGACTGTTTTATACCATTATTTGACAAAGTAATTGAAACGTTTGGCTTTCAGTCAAGGAGTTGGTGAAATTAATATATAGTTAGGCCTTTTTTCTTTTAAGCAAAATGTCAGGGTAAACTTAACGTGAAAGTAGGTATTCATATACACTCTAGTACAATAGCATGTGATAGAATCCACATAAGGGATCATTACAGCTCCCTGACCATAAAACCAAGATGTTCATTACTACCAAATCAAGAATCTCTTTTAAGCAACAAAGTCAAATACTTTTATATATGACAGTCTAAGGTTTCTGTAGTTTGGGGTAGGGTGCAAGTTTGTTTGCTTGTTTGGCTGGGATGGGATGTTTGTCTTTATTCATTGATAAAAACTAGCTGTTATAGCATTTCCAAGTGATTTGGGGTAGAATTAAATATACTGCCAAATTATAATTCGTTATTTAGCAAAAATTACTCTCAAACCTTTTGGACTCACAGATTTTCTAAATACATAGAATAATTTTTTAACACGGTCACAAATTCTTTAATACCTTTATTTAAAATGGAAAATATATAATTTAACTCATTTTATAGACAGTACTATTTTAGAAATATCCATATACACACATGTAATTTTTATCTGTGATTTCTTTAATATAAAATGATCTAAATTGAAATGCCTTTGTTATGAAGAGACTTAACAATTACATGCACACCTGGTCCTCAATGCTGAATCAAACTGGTTAACCTAAGCCACGATACTCTCCTTTCTATGTTTCTGCTGCACTAATTGCCAGGGGGTGGGAGAGAAGGAGGAGGAATTACTTTATAGAAGTAGGCGATAGGTGCAGCAAATAACACACAGTATGGACTCCACATTACTGAAAATTTTGCTGTCTCTTGGCAGAAGATACCACATTGTGGGAGGATCTCAACTACCAGGGTAAAAATTATATCTTTTTTAAATTGCTATTGAGAAGTTTTGATTACCAAATATATCTTTTATGGTTTATGTTGTATGTACAAAACATTTAGAATTTTACGTGTGTGTGCGTCTGTGTGTGTAGAAGTCTGAATAGGTGTCCCCAAATCCCATGGAACAGAGAATGGCATGTGACTGTATGAGAAGTGCAATAAACAACTGGAAAAGGCACATGTGCTTCATCTTCTCAAGCCAATAGCAGCTGAAAAGTGCTGCTTACCTCCCACCCCCAGAAAACATTTGTATAACTATCAGAATAAAGAGTGCACATTTTTGTTTTAAATTTTTATAGATGCTTAAACATAAAATTTAAGAATTTGATGTTGAGTTCTAATATTTTACTAAAAGATGAGCATATTTGCTCTGATTTCAGTGATTAAAGAAAGCCGGTAAACAGCTTCTACGGTGTTCTTCGGTTGGACTGTGCATCAAAAAGTGTTATTTCTAATTACCTTTAAGAAACTGGTAAAGTTTTTATGTAGTTTTTAAATAAAGGAATGCTGACCAAATCTTGATTTCATCAGCTATATACAGAGGAGTAGTGTCATCAATTTCTTGAACAAAGTAGAATTGGTGAAAGATGATTTCCAGTAGTTTGAAACCTTTAAGATTTCTTCTATGTTTGTGGCTCCTTCCTTCTTAAGTTTCCCAGTCATTCATACAACCTCCACCTTCCTCTGCCTCCTTTCCTCTTGCTCACTGGAGCCTTTTCACACATTTATAAATTATAAGTAGCTACCAGGTGAAGAATCCATAAAGGTACAGACCAGCAGCCCAAAGATGGGTGTGGCTTATACAGTGTTAACGTTGGCTGTTCTAATTACTTGGGAACGTTTGAAGTTGGCAACACTAGACTCTTTGAAAACTAATTATTAACATTAGACTTAAAAAATCTTTTCACAAAGTCTGCCCTTCCTCAAAGATCAAAATATCTAGAAAGCTCAAGCATGCATTCTCACGTAGTAGCCATCAGCTGACACTGAATCATGTAACTGTCCCTTTAAGTGCTCCCTGGTTAGTCACCACTCCACCACGCCTTACTGTCCCAGCTGTCACACTTGAGCTCTGGGTTTTCTTCTGTCTTGCTTTAATCTTTTCTCCCTTCCCTGGTTCCTACTGACATTTGTGCTTGTCCTTCCTGATCCACAATGGAGACTCTTAGACTAATTTCTCAAAGGGAATAATATACAATAGGTTTTAATGTTTTTCCTCCTGCAAAATCAGATGAATATTCTGAATTTATCAAAATCAGTCACTATTATTCTTGCATACTGTATTAATATTTAATTAGAGACCTTAAGCCAGTGGAGGCACTAGACATTTAAGTTACCTTCCTGATGTAATTTTTTATAATTACATGTTACTTTTTTATGGTAGTTCTTTGTGGTCTTGTTAGAAAGCAGTTAAACTAATTGAACATCTAACAGCAATACCATAAATATTTTATATCTATCTAAAAGACAATATTAGTCAAAAGTTTGGGATCACATCTTTCCAGAAAAATGTATATTTAAATAAGATTATTCCAGTTAAATGTTATATTGTGAAATATATGCATATTATTTACCCACTTAAAGTTCTTATATTTACAAGCTGTATGCCAGTTCCAATTTTAGAGAGCATCTCTTAAAACTACATTGAAAATTTACCATAGTATTAATGAAAGTTACGGGAAAATGATTAAAAACAAAAGAAGAAAATATTTGCAAATGAAGCCACAACTATTTTCTTGCAGAACTTTTCGAGTTGATTCTAAAACTTTCATAATCACTTGTTTAACTTAGAACCAGCAAGGTTGGGAATGATGACAGTGCCTTGACTATGCTTGAAATCTGAGTTTTAAGTGCTGCTCTTATCAGTGTTTTAAATGATTTATTTAGTCTATAAAATTAAAACAGACTAGTAGTGCAAGTGGAAAGTTGGCTTGAACACATTTTAATTAAATGATTTATATTAATGAATGATGCTTTTGTTCATTGTTTTCTCACTGAGGTAAAAGAGCATTAAAAAGTTACCCAAAGTTCAAACTGACTCTATATTTCCAGATGGTGGGGAAATGTAAGAACTTCTAGTTAATGGGTGGAGCACAAAGCATGTGTTAACACCCCGAAGCTGAGATTTAAACTGGTCTCTTCGGAAGAAAACTAGATTAGCAAATCAAACATACAAATGCCTCACCCTAAACTAGTGTTCAGGCAGCAGTTTGGGAGCTACTAGCAGTAAAGTTGGTTTCAAATGACAAAATTAAGAAACTGAGAAAAGTAAGTATTTGTGTTGGTTCTAAAATGAGTTAGGTGCCTCCTATTGCACTTGGAGTGTATAATAAAAGCAACCTGGCATGGAGAGGCACAAAAGAAAAAAAAAGTACTGTTAAGTTTGACTTCAGGTCTTCCAAAGGGCACTGCATTTTCATTGAATTATATATGAATCTATTTGACAAAGATTTTGTACTATTCAAGGAAAAAAATCATTAATGTGGACACTACCAATAACATGTACCATTAAGTTAATATTAACACCAAGATGGCCTGTAAATACCTCGAGTACTTCAGAGATGTGTCTTAGTCCATTTATTATGGCTGTAACAATACCCAAGGCTGAGTGATTTATAAAGAAAAGAGTTTTATTTGGCCCATGATTCTGATGTCTGGAAAGTTCAAAATTGGGCAGGTGAATCTGGTGAGGGCCTTGTGTTGCTTTAACTCTACAGAAGGCACAAAGGGAGTTTAGGCGGGTGCAAAGAGATCACAGGTGAGAGGAAGCAAGAGAGGAACCAAGGTAGCCAGACCTAACTGCCCCACAGGGGCCATTATAATCCATTCCCTTGGGAGGGAGGACTTGCCCCTGAGGGAGGGAATTCATCTAGTCATGAAGGATCCATCCCCATGACCCAAACACCTCCCAATACCACCACACTGGGGACCAGATTTCAACATGAATTTTAGACCTCATCCAAACCACAGCAGAGTGCTAACCCGTGTTTCTAAATTGCCTGTTAAACGCTACTTAGGATCATCCACCTTCATCCTAAAAGAGGTTGTATCAAAGAAAAGTTACTGAATCAGAAAGCAGAGTGTAACCTGATCTAAAAGTAAGAAGTAGTAAACCAGAAGGTGCTAGTTTTAATTATTGAAATATATGTATAATATTTTTGTCTATAGAACTCCTTATTTGAGTAAATAGGCCATGAACTGTGTCCAGAAAGAGTGCATGTTATTAAAGGAAGTACTGGGAAGCTCATTTCTTCCTTACCATTGTACATCCCCTAAATTCAAAGAGTACTGCTTTCTTCAAGACTGCCTTGAGCAGAGCTAATGGAATAGAAAAATAGAAAAAAACATGTCAATTTAAATAATATGAACTGGAAACATGTAGTTGGATGCTATACCCCCCCCCCCATTTCTTAAGTATTTTTTCACTTGTCATTCTACTGAGCCAAAGGTGATGAAAGTAATGCCTGCTGTGAGATCTGTATCCATTCTAGCAGGTTGCTTGCTGAGAATTTGGTAATAGTGTCAAAATGAGCCTTCTTGCTGTGAGGCCTCAGCAGGCTGTAAGCAACGCCTGGAGATTTCTATGCACAGTAGGCTCTCTTGCCACTCCTTTGCAGTTTGAATTACTACCTACTTTTCTTTCCCCTCTGAAAACTTCTTTAGAGTAGAAACTGTAGAATTCTGGTAATGGAATTAAAATATAGAAATACCAGAGGAAAAATTGCTAAACTGTATTTAGGAAAGAATTGTAGTACCATATTGTATACCAATGGCTTTTAAAAATTAAATATTGGAAAACACTAGAAAGTATCTCATCAGAAATCTTGCATGTCTTGCACTGAGTGTTACTTACATAGATAAAGATTAGCCCCACTGTCAACTTTTTGAGTGCTTAACTGGATACATGGTGTTAATTAAATGCTACATTGCAAAGTACGTGATTCAACAAAATCAGTAACATACCATTAATAAAAATAACCCTTTCTTTTTATATCAAAATGCATGAAAACCAAATTTGTGCGATCATATTTATGTTAGCTAAATACGGCAAAGCCATATAATTGAATAGATTAATCTTTGGCAACCAAAAACCAAAGGGAATCCTGCATATCCATGTCCTCTCCAAAATACTCTCTCAGTGACTGATTTGGGAGATTTTGCTAGTATTATTATTATTATAACTGGTAAGCCTCATATATAGTCTAGATAGACAGTGAAGATAGAAAATTTTAAATGAAGACATCTTTTACAATTTTAGCCTCTTTTGAAAACAAAATTTACACATATTTTACTGCCACCCTTCATCAACTCTACCTTATAGTCATTAGGCTTTTCTTCAGCTCTAAGAAACTTACAGGTAAATTATTTGTGAGAGGACACAAGTCAAAACCCATAGAGATAAGGGTAACGTGTATGCTCTGCATTTTTTCCCACAGCAACATAAGCTTGCATTCCACGGTTGCACCATGGACTGACTTTGTCAAAAGCATCTGAGTGGCTTTGGAATATCACAAAGCAAACTGAGAAACGTCATGTGCTCCTTAGGAGTTTATGTGCTTTGTCAGTAGGACGATAAAAACTGTACGGCCATTGTCCAAGTGAAGATTCCAATTCCGCATTTGCATTATACCAAGTTGGACTGGGACGTGCATACTCACAGAGCAGAGTTCCTCTAGCGAGGCCACTTGTCATGGCAGTCATTTGTCTCTGGCTCCTTTCGTCCTAGGAATCTCACAAACTACCAGAGGTTGTTTTTTATTAAACACTGATGATTCTTGTGAAGACTTTGGTCTTTGGTTAAGCTGATTATTTTCCATTGTATCTATTAATGTGTTCCCACTTTTTGAGCATAGAGTAAATTGCACCTAAGTTATTTCACATCAGAGTTTAATAGGGGGTGATGAGTAAGGAGGCAGATAAAAGATACACGATACACGGCAGTTTCGAGACTCAGCTGGCAGTTACGTTGTTTCAGACAAATCTAACTTGGAACTCGTGCTTACTGACTGAAATTCCAAACATGCGTGAGAGGAGAAGGAAGCCGCTTTACTCGCTCTAGAAGTGTTTATGTGCTAAGGTGACTGGGCTGGACGCTGTGCCTGGCCTCTGGGTAGAAAAGAGGGAAGGTGCAGCTCCCGCCTCAAACCCCTCACAGTCCGGGATGGGGGAAGACAAATGTCATATAAAACAGTGTGGTGACTACCCAGCGGTTCTGCAGAATATCTAGTAAATGTTTGATTCTGCTTTGTGAAGAAGGGTGCTAAGTGTTTTGTAGCATGTCCATTTCAGAATGGTCTGTTTGTGGTCAGGTCAAGATGGCTAAACTTTAGTAGAATGTCTTGTTATCTTGACATAACCATATATGAAGTAACCTCGTTTCCTAAAATCGTTATCTTCTTGATTTACGATGCACAAATATATATAGAGATAGATAGATAGATAGATATAATTTTTTTTTTTTTTTGAGATAGTGCCTTGCTCTTTTGCCCTGGGTAGAGTGCAGTGGTGTCATCATTGCTCACAGCAACCTCAAACTCCGGGGCTCAAGTGATCCTCCTGCCTCAGCCTCCCGAGTAGCTGGGACTACAGGCATGCGTCACCACACCCAGCTAATTTTACTGTTTTTAGTACAGACGGGTCTCCTCCTTGTTCAGGTTAGTCTTGAACTCCTGAGCTCAAGACATCCTCCTGCCTCAGCCTCCCAGAGTGCTAGGATTACAGGCGTGAGCCACTGCGCCCGGCCCACCAAAAATATTTTTTTAAAGCCGCTATGTTTTGGGTGTTCAGTCCTAGGAGAAAGTGCCATTTCTCCTCACCCACCCTCCCTGCCTTCAGCTGCTCGCTCAGAGAAGCGTTTCTCAAGCCTGACCTCCCACCCCTCCAGGCCTTCCTGGAGGATTCTTTGGACCCAAAGCCAAGCCCTGGTCTGGCACTCACTCCACTACCAATTTCAACGTCTTTCCCATTCCCTTGGGACACACTTAACAACGCTGGAATTCAACAACTCTCCTTTAATTCCTTCACCATGGTCACCGTATGAGCAGAGGGATTTTACCCAAAGACGGTAGCCTTGCATTTAACCTTAGAGATCTTACACTTTTAGAATAACATTGTTCTTCCCTGAAAACTGTTAGTCCTTTTGTCAGCGTGGCTCTGAAATGAGTCTCGGGTCCGAGGGGAAGTAAACCAGCAGCGCCCTGCAAGCCGGGCACCACGGTGCTTTCCCTCGGCGTCCTGTCTCAGCGTCCCGTTGTGGTTGCAAGGGAAGTGCTCAGTACATATGCGTTGGTGAGTAAGTGCCACTATATGCCCTCTTACCAAGGCTGTCCCTGGAAAACTGTGAGTTCGAATGCGGACGTGGCCCTGACGTTGGCGTGGAAGCCGGCCGAGTGGCGGCCGGAGCGCGGGTGAAGGTCTAGTTACGCCGCAGGGCAGGAGGCGCGGCTCGCTGAGCTCCGGGCTAGCCCTGGGCCGGCGTGTTCATCTCCACGGCAGCGCGATCATCAGCTCCTCCACCCGCACAACTTAGGCTGCGCTCCCCACCCACATTTCAGTCTTCAACGCTGTCTTTGATAGTCACGCCAAGCGATAGCTCTTAGGTCACTAGATATGAAATGTCCAATTTCGAATCGAAAGCTTATTAGATCTCAAACAAGAAGCAGTACAATTAATCAAAGCGTGCACCTACACCGTCGACGCAGTTTTGCCGTCTTAACAGTAACTCGTTTTCTGCCAGCAGCGAAGAAGCCGGGAGAGCGAGTGGCAGTGAAATCGCAAAAGGCGTTCACCACAGTTTGTTGAGAATGGAACATTTTTTTCCTGGCAAGAAGCGGTCCAAAGCCTGGAAGAAGTGGTAGTGAGTTGGTGCAAGGTCTGGTGATTACAGTGGATGACAGAGGGTTTCCAAGTCCAGCCTCTGTAGTTTGAGCAGCGTTGTTTGCGCGACATGTGGTCTCGAGAGAGGATTGGCCTGTCTCTATTGACCTGTCTCAGCTGCCTAATCACAAACATCCTCATCCTTTCATCCAATAGGTTGCAGTAGACATCCGCTGCGACGGATTGACCGGGTTTCATGAAACCGTAGTGGATAATACCAGTGCTGGAACACCAAACAGACACCGTTAGCTGTTTTTTTATGATTCGGTTTTGGGCTGTGCTCTGGCACTTTATCTTTATCCTACCATCGTACCAAATGCTTTTGTGATTGTCAGAAAGAAGCCATTTTCATCACATATAACAATATGGCGTAGAAATGGTTCATCTTTATGTCATGACAGCAAAGAAAGGCAATCTTTGAGACAATTTCTCTTCTGATGCTCATTTAATTCATGTGGCGCCCATCCATCCAGCTTCTTTACTTTGATGATTTGTTTCAAATGGTCCAATATTGTTGGAATCGTCACATCAAATCCCACTGCTAATTCACGCCCGAGTTGAGTTGGATTCGCTTCCACTACAGCTTCCAGCTCATCATTATCCACCGTGGTCTCAGGTCGCCATTGCAGCTCATTTTCAAGATTTAAATCACCAGAATGAAACTTCTCGAATCATCATTGTTCTGTGCGTTCATTAGCTACGTCCTTCCCAAACACTTCACTAATATTTCCAGCTGCCTGCGCAGCATTGGTTCCATGACGGAACTCATATTCAAAAATAACACAAATTTTTGACTTATCCATGGTTTCACAAAAGTCGCTGTGAAAAAATGTGAAAGATAATCACAAGCCATAAACCATCCATTTGAAAGAATGAGGTTGTACCTTCATCATAAAAATAAAACAAGAAACGTCAAAGTGAAAATGTCAGAGATGTCAAACTTAGTACTAAGGAAATCAGACATTTCATACTTAATGATCTAATACACTAATTATTGAGGGGCAGGCAGGGTATAGAGAATAGTTTATCCCAGTTTCCATATCTCAGAGATAACCCGGCATCTTTTTGTAAGCATCATAAGCAGAAAGATTTAGAATAACCAAAAAAAATTGATCGGAGACCCTTAGAAGTGAACACAATTTTTTTGATCATAAGGACTAACACTGTTGATTACAGGTGAGAAACCAGATGCCCTGAGAGATATGTCCAGAAATGACCATCCTAACTTCGTACGTGTGGTTGGCAGATTGGGAGTGGAACCCCGTGCAGCAAACCCTTGCACCGTGCTGAAAGAGCTGGCACCCCCACAGGCGCGATCCAAACGAGAAGGCACGGTTTCTCAGAAGGCTCCGGCTCTGGGCACGTGAAGGTGTCTGCTGTATACCTAAGCCCACACTTCAGTCCAGTCTATTTACCGTTTCAGGTGGTATTTGCTGAGAGAAAAAGAAAAAAAAAACACTGAACACAAAAAGGCACCTTTCCAAAACGTGTGTCATATGGAACCCCGCTATTCTGGGGAACACAGAGCATTTGTCCAGCCTGAAGAGTGGGCTTTGTCCTCACTGCAGAGTGAAGTGAGAAGCAGGTGCATACATGGAAAGCTCCAGCAACCGCTCTCCCCTTTTCTCAGGTGTGCTCGGCACGGGAGAGGCGCTTGGTAAACAGCATCTGAAAGAGTGGCCGGGCCCCTCTGAACTTCCGTCACTTCCTCTTTCAATTACGGTGACAGCCTCTTTGCCCACAGTCCTACCTCTTGTCTGTCCCGAGTCCGTCCATTTTTGTGCTTTCGGCTAAACTGACGCACTACCAACTAAATTCCCTCCACCTTTTATGGGCCATCTTAAATGCCACGTCCTTTTTTTTTTTTTTCCACAAACGGTTAAAGAGGAGACACGGGTCCAGGGGGCTTCCCAGAGGAACATTCTATCAAGGGTTGACCTCTGGGAAATCATTTCACACCACCCTACCTGTTAGTGGTAAGAAAGCTACCGACTACTACAGACTTAGAAAATCGTGAGTGTGCTAAAGCTAGCTTTTTTCCCTCTCTTTGACCCACAATGATAACGTCCACGTCATCAGGAATTTGAAGGACTATCTGGATCAACTAATTATTTGATCCCTAGCTCCTGCAAATCTCCTTTTGAAGAGACCCGGATTGTTAATTGAAGATTTCCACTTGGTTTCAACGATGCTGAAATAACTAGGTGTTCTTTTTTTTTCTTTTTTCCCCCTAGTAACCTGATTCAGATTCACCATTTAATTTTGTGGGATTTCAGTTTCTTTGAAACTAGCATTATTTGATTCTCTTCCCACAGAATTTAGTTCTCTGTGGATTATATGATCAAACATAGTGATCAGTGGGGTTCTTCTTTCACCATACCTAATTTTCTTCAGACTGACAATTGATTTCTAGAGCAGGTATTCATACGATGCTTTTATCAGAAAACTGTAACTTAGGTTGGCCTGTGTACTTACAAAGCTCTTGTGTCCAATGTGGGTTTCTCCAAACCATATATTAATAGTTGGCCATCTAAACATAACTGAAATATCTGTTATTAAAACACAATAACACATCTAATTTGAGCCCTAGATCACAGACTGTTGTTTATTTAACCTAAAAACCATCTATAGCGATAATTACTAGGGAATACAAATGCCTCATTCTCTAAAACAAAATTTTAAAAATCATCTCATTGCTAATGATTTGAGGAATCTTAAAAAGCACAATACCGAATAATACGTCTTCTAATTTTTGCCCTAAAATGTGTGTGGGCTTCTAACGGGAGTCCTACAATTGTTTTAGCAGCAGACAAAATCAGTTGGTTTTGGCCTAGTTTCACTGATGAATTTGTGGAAAGTGTAGACTTAGATTGGGACTGAGAGAGCTGAAATTCAGCAGTCCCCTCTCTCTGCAGGGCTGCGTTCCCAGACCCCCAGGGGAGGCCTGAAACCGCAGGGAGTACCGGGCCCTGTGTACACTATGCTTTTTCCTATACGTGCACGCCTGTGGTGAAGTTCTCCCTTGTCACTTAAAGGAAGCATTTCACAGCTCCTCTTTGTCACACCTGAATTGCCAACATCACCACTCTTGCACTTTGGGGCCATTACCAAGTACAATAAGGGAGGCTTGAACGCAAGCAGTGGCTCTGAGGACGGAGACAGCTGCGAAGTGACTCAAGGGTGGGAGGCGTCCACAGCAAGGACGCGCAGCACAAAGGGAGGACCCGCGTCCGGGGCAGGGTGGTGCGAGACTTCACCATGCTACTCAGAATGGCTCGCGGCGTAAAACGTATGAGCTGTTTACTTCTGGAACTTTCCATGTAATACTCTTGGACCACAGTGGATCCAGCCTAACTGAACCCTCCCAAAGGGACTCATGGGTGGGGGGAGGGGCGAGGGCTACTGTAATCTAATTTTACCTACTTTTCGCTAATCGAGAAGTGCGCGTTGTGCGTAGATCGCACATGCATCTGTCAGCACAAGCTGCCTAGTGAACGTCGCAAGGGTGAAGTGGACGAATCGTTACTACGTGTGCTCTTGTGCTGATCACAGTCGTGACTGTCGCTCGGAATCACCAGGAAACGGTGAAAAGTCAGGTCTTCAACAAAAGCCTGTCCTCACACTTCCTCCGGGGAGGTCTGGGACCGCGCCTGTTTCTCAGGGTGATGTCCGATTTTCTCCCTGGCACCTAGGAAGGTTCCCAGTACTCGAATCCGCCTTGAGTTCTCTGTTCCTGAGTCCCCTCTTCTGCGTTTCTGTCCCATTGGCCAGTGGCTTTTCGCACTCCGTGTGTGTGTTCAGGTATCAGCAGTGACACGATCCCCTCCGCCCCAGTTTAAAGGATGAGGAGGCATCCCTAAGCCCTTGCAATTGTCACTGTAAGTAATTGTAGGTTAGAAAGGAGTCGCCGCCTAGGCCACAGCCAAGACAGCAGTGGCCACCATACTCTGTCACGGTCCCGCCCAAGGGTACTTGGGACAGGCCTTGAAGACCCAAGGCTTTACCCTAAAATTGCTAAACCCGATTTTGTGCATACGTCTGGAGGCCAATATTGCCGCATAGTGACGTTCTAGCCACAGTGGTAGAGAGAGAAAAGGGGTTTCCCTTCGTGGCCCAAGGGCAGCCCATTCCCCAGCCGGTAGGACGCAGTTGAGCTTATAGCTACTAAAAAAAGATAATAATAATAATAGTTTTTGAAGGAGTAAGAGAGCGCTTACACTTATCAACCATTCAGAGTTTCCAATTAGAAACCTACATATTTAAGGTGTTCTAGAAATATCTTTCTCACGGGGAAGCGTATCTCTTTGGCAGCATAACATAGGCTATCTGGATTTATGAATACTTTCTCACTCTGGTGGGTTTGGACAGGTAACTTCAACCTCAAACCTCAGATGCCTCATCTATAAATTGGGGATAAAGTGGGCTCTTAAGAGGGTTAAATGAACTAATGAATATAAGCCCCTTAGCACACTGCCTGCAACTGGTGTATGTCCCGTATCTGTCATTATTATTTTCTTCTACTAATATTATTTCCTGGTGCTGAACTAAGGGCGTGTATATAAACAGCCTGGAATCACTGAGAGAATTTCACGTACCTTCTTAAGAAATGCATGTCTCCTTAAGGGGTTGCCCAGGCGTTCTTTCATGTGTTCAGCAAGATATTTCACACATTTCGTAAATGATTAATTTGCGTATTTTATAGCTAAGCCGATGCATTCAAATAAAATCAAGCTGAACTCCTACTATGCATGTAATGGGCATATAAAAAAACTGTGATTGCTTAAAAAGTCACCACTATGCAATGATATTTAAACCTTACAAACCCTCATATTAAATTCTACCTTGTACACTAAACAGCAGTTTATACGACCTGGATATTTCAAAGACAAACAGTATCTGTCCACAGCCCAGAACACTGGATTAGGGTATTTTTTCCAGAGCATTTTCCCCACCGAGTGATATTCAGAGGAGACACAGCCGTGTTAACCGATGTAATCGGTAACCAATAGGAGACACGCCCGATGCCAGCCTGGCGCCAACAGCCTGCAGCCGGTCCCCAAGAAACATTCACAAAAACGCTCTTGAAACTCTCCGTCGAAGCCCCAGCTGTGGCTGTGTACCGTGCTCGCTCGTGTCCAGGTACCGCCAGCGTGACCCGCAATGACCAGGGACCCCTATGTCCTTTCTCACGGACTGCAAAACCTGCCGAAAGTTTCTTCTTCTAAATGCTAATGCTGGAGAAACACAAGCAAGAAAATAACAAGCAAATGAAGATGAAGGAGGCTGTCCTCATTCATCCTGTTTTCTCAAAGCCCCCGAGCCAGGCCACCCGAAGAGGAACACCTTCACCAGCTCACAACACAAAACACATTCCTGGCTGTCTCAGGAAGTGCCTGGGCCGCTCTTCTCGGCAGTCAGACTAGCACAGTCCCCGGAACCTTCCTGCCTCTGCAGAAATGCACACAGGCAGAAATGCACCTGGGCAGCGGGCGGGAGACGCTGGTGTCGTGTTCCCACATGTGAACGCACACACTCTTGGGTTTGATATGGTGTACGTCTACCGCTGTGCAAATGCTATAAATACATGATATACATATAAAATACAGACTTGTTTTTCTCTGAGTAGATAGAACTCTTGTCACCACGCCATGGGCACCACAGGCGCAGCCTGGGCTCCGGGCCCTGAGCCGGGCTGGCGCGGGCGGGACTGTGCTGTGAGGACACGGGCCGGTACCCACCAGGGGACCAGGGCAGAAACTGTCCCAGCGACTGGATTACGGGGGTTGGGAACCTCATCTTTCAAACGATGGAGGTGTGATAGTAATGGGGCAGCTGGCTGGAGTCGGGGAATTGCGTTAGGGCTAAAGCCGGGAAACACCGAGAAGCAGCCAGGTGCTCGTGCTGGGGGACCTCATTTTTTTTACTCGGGATCTTAGACAAATTTTGTTTGCATGACACCTGGATTTAAAAGTTAAGTGAAACGACGACGATGGCTCTCTCCTCCTCATCACGAAGACACCTCCAGGGCAGGAAGGGCGGGTGTGATTCTGAAGCCCGGGCGGAACGTAGAGTGGAAAACAGGTCACCACCACCTCTCACCAAAGACTGCTGCCCTTTTACATTCTTGCCACAGTTGAGAATTAAATGCAACGTATTTCCCTCCCTGGCAGTGGGTGTGCCCTGACAGCTACTGAAGAGGGCCCTGTGCCCCCTGCTCCCCCCCCCCAGGCCATTTACCATCTGCTGGACACATGGCTGTCCCTAAGTCGTGCAGTGGCTGGGGCGGCCCCTCTCCCAGAGAGCCCCTCACTGCTCCCTCCCTCCCTCCCAGCCTCTCAGTCGCATCCAGGCCTCCTCCCATGCACCCGCCTTTGTCACACACCTGTCCCCACATCACCCCAGCAATGCAAAATGCACCAGGGAGACACTGTGTCCACGCACTGTGCTTCCCAAAACCCACTCTGGGAGGGTCCAAGTCGCCGAAACACGCAGCCATCCCGCCCGGGAATGGCTCCTGGTCACCTCCGGCCTGCTCTGCCCCAAACGTGCTGAGCCTCACTCCTCTTTCTGGAATATTCTCTTTCACCTCCAAGCCTTAAGCGCGCCACCTTCTATCTCCTCTAAAGAGCAGTATTTGCATCCCATAATACTTTTGTGCCCGGCTCACAGATGCCCTGTCTTTCAGCCCTTAAGGCAGAACTGCCAAATGGGTCAGTTGCCCCGTGCAAGTGTTTCATGATGCCCACAAAACAGTCGGGAATATCTGTAGCACTTTCGTACTCTCCTGTTCTCTGTCCTCAGTCTGTCTCCTCCACCGTGTCATGACATCCTTGAGAAGGAGCTATGGGTTGTTCATCTAAGTTGTTAGAATCTATCAAATACTTTAGATGCTCTGTGCTGCAGCACCTAGGGCAGGTTCTAACACTTAGAAGATAATTAATAAATGTTTGTTCTAAAAGTGAATGGAAGACTTCTGTTTCTGCTAGTGTGACAGGTTGGGTTCTCAGACATATGTTCCCACTGAAAACGGCAAAAAATTTTTTAATAAAATACATTGTTGGCCAGGCACGGTGGCTCACGCCTGTGATCCTAGCACTCCGGGAGGCCGAGGCAGGATGATCTCTCAAGGTCAGGAGTTCGAAACCAGCATGATCAAGAGTGAGGCCCTGTCTCTACCAAAACAAATAGAAAGAAATTGACCAACTAAAAATACATAGAAAAAATTAGCGGGGCATGGTGGTGCATGGCTGTAGTCCCAGCTACTTGGGAGGCTGAGGCAGCAGGATTGCTTGAGCCCAGGAGTTTGAGGTTGCTGTGAGGTAGGCTGACGCCACGGCACTCTAGCCCGGGCAACAGAGTGAGACTCTGTCTCAAAAAAAAAAATTAATAAAATAAATAAATAAATAAAATATGTTGCCTAATTTTTAAAGCAACAACAAAATAACAAGAAAGTAAAAAATCCTCTGTCCAAAATTTAGATGAAGGCATGAACTGAGAGAAATGTACCGGCACTAAGACTGGATTTTGCTAAGGGGATCTTTGCCAGGCTGGGTAACTTGAGCCTCACAGGATAGTGGAGGCAAGACCTTGGTCAACCCAGGGTGGGATTCCAATAAGAGACCTTCACCCCATAGTTCTGGGACTCATTTGTATAAGGGTAGATTAAAAAGGACCTGCAAACCCATACAGACACACAAAAGACTGCAAGGAAAAGTGCCTGTTTGCAGCCATGAGTCTGAATGGTAGAGAGAGAGAGAAGAGAAAGGTATTGGCTCCCTGAATGTTTAACAACTGCTGCCTTTATACCAGTTCGTAGCCAGAATTCAAATAACCTTGCTGGACCAAAAAATAATGTCAAAACAAAGATTTAGTTTAAAGAGGTACCTTTCTAGCACCTTCCAGAAACAAACACAAATCCACTCTGGAAAAATCTTTCTTCATCCCAGGTCTCAGAATATACCATCAGATGGAATTCCAGGAAAAAAGCAACAGCTTACAGTGAAAATGAATAGGCGAATAAACAAACACATAAACAAACAAGGAAATAAGGCACCATGAGTGAAAATTAGAATGTGTGTGGATATAAATACAAACACAGACATATACATACATACAAGATATATAGATTCAGCAGAAGTAGAGTCACAGACTTCAGTTTTGAGAGTATCAGACACAACTAAAAGTGCTATCCGTAATAAATTTAATGAAATAAAAGACAAGCTTGAAAATATGTGTTGAGAATAAGAAACTATAAGAAATGACCAAGCACATATCAATAATAGAGGAATAGACTATCTATTAGTGAAAAATGTAAGAATTGAAAGGAAAATCCCAGTGGATCTGTTTGACAGAAGATTAGAGACAGCTAAGGAGAGAACTAAGAAATTATCCAGAGGTAGCACAGGTAGATAGACAATATGAATAAGAAAATTAAAAATATGAAGGATAGAGTGATTTCCAATATACATCTTAAACAGGGTTCCACAAGGAAACAGCGAAATCATTAGGCAAAGCCAATAAGTAAAGATAGAATGACTAAGAAGTTTCCAGAACTAATGAAAAACATTAAATTATAGATTCAAGAAGATCAATGAATAAAAATTATAATTTATATCTAGACTATTGAACTAAATTTTATAATCAATTAAAACATATTTCAAGAATAAGTATGAAATACATTTTTAGATTAACCAAAAGTAAGACAGTTTGACAACAGACACATGCTAAGGAAAATTCTAAATAATATATTTCAGGCAGAAGAAAAGTGGTCCTTGATGAAATATATGACATCTAAATAAAGGTAAAGTTCACAAACAGTTGTAAATAAATTTTGACCACATAAAATAATACTTTGGGGTCTACCAAAAGCAAGATCAAATTGAATGCCCAAGAACAGTATTTACATTAGAAAGGGGTAGAGTTAAAATATTGAATCATTTAAATTAGGCTGATTTATTCTACAGTAACAAGCAATCCTGAAATGTCAATGGCTGAACACAAAGAAGCTTTATTTTCCCTTATATTTCATGCCCGTATGTAGTGCAGTGGCTCATTTAATCATAACTGTTGGGTGAATGAATGAATGAATAGATGAATGGATGAATAGAGTTGGAAAGGGGTGAGGTAAGTGCAAGAGCTGCCAACCATTGATTTTTCATGGACCGGGAGGAAAGAAGCCTAGCTGTGAGGGACCTTGTTGCTGAGTCAGAGGACTTGGCCTCTGGCTGGTAATGACCAAGCAGAGGCTGCAGTGGCTCATTTAATCATAAACATTCAAGGACCCAGGGTAACAGAGTGTCCATCTTGACACAGTTTTCCAAGTTCATAATAGCAAAGGAAAAAGAATAAGGTGAATCACTTGTCAACTTTTAAACACATATGACCTCCTTCACCTCTTACTAGCCAAAGCAAGTCACACGGCCATATTTAGATTCAAGGTGTGGGGGTGAGGAAAGGCAATCCTATCATAACACCAAAAGAAAGTATGGGAATGTTGTGAACAGTTCTAATATCAAGTTCTTATATTTGTTGGGAACAGGATAACAGGATTCTCCAGAGACGATTTGTGTTTATTTCTGTAAACATGATAGGACATGGTAGGTTAACCATTAATAGAATAATTACAGAGCATATAACTTCCATTCTTTATTTATTTATTTATTTATTTTTTTGAGACAGAGTCTTATTCTGTTGCCCAGGCTAGAGTGCCATGGCGTCAGCCTAGCTCACAGCAACCTCAAACTCCTGGGCTCAAGCAATTCTGCTGCCTCAGCCACCCAAGTAGCTGGGACTACAGGCATGCGCCACCATGCCCGGCTAATTTTTTCTATATATATTAGTTGGCCAATTAATTTCTTTCTATTTATAGTAGAGATAGGGTCTTGCTCTTGCTCAGGCTGGTTTCAAACTCCTGACCTTGAAGAATCCACCCGCCTTGGCCTCCCAGAGTGCTAGGATTATAACTTCCATTCTTGATGAGATAAAAAGTAGGATGAGAAAAATGTTTAATCAATCCTAATAAGACACAAAAGGAGAGGAAGCTAAAGCACAAAATAAGGTAGTAGATATAAATGCAAACGTGTCAGTTATAAGTGTAAATGAACTAAAAGCTCCATTTAAAACATAAAACGCTCCTCAGAATGGATTTTTTTAAAAAATCTAGCTATATGTTGTTTATAAGAAACATAACCAAAACATCAAGATACAAAAAGATTGAAAGTTAGAGGATGGAAAATAATACGCCAGCAAAATTATAAGCAAAAGAAAGCAGAATTTCTGTATTAATATCAGACAAAATGAACTTAAGACAAAAAGATTTACTAGTGATAATGATAAAATATTTAATTTGTCAATATTTAACAATTTTAAAATTTGAGGTACATACATAAAACCCCAAATTATCAGAACTATAAGGAGAATTAAGTCAAACCTCTTTTAAAGTGGGAGAGTTTAATGTAGTTTTCTCATTAGTCAATAAAACATGTATACAAAAATAAGTAATGATATATAAAGAAGATAGAATATTTGAAGAGCATGATTAAAAATATTGACCTGTTATACCTATTTAGAACATTACTCAACAACTGTTGAATACACATTGTTAACTTTATACTGTGTCAAAGCAAGCCTTCAAGAGGACTGAAATATTTTAGACTACGTTCTTTGACCACAGTAAAATTAAGGATGAAGACAATAACAAAAATATAATTAGAAATCCCTCATATGTTGAGAAACTAAGAAACACACTACTGAGGTCATGAGCCAAATAAGGAATAATAATGAAAATTAAACATATTTTAAACTGAATGATAACAGAAGTACTCTCTACCAAAATGTATATGAAGTAGCTAAAGCAGTAAACAGAGTGTAAGTCATAGCCTCAGATGTTTATATTACAAAACAAGAGAGGCCAAATGACCAAGCTGGGTTCTGATAGGACTGTGGCAGCAACCACATCTGCATATTTCTCTTCCTAAAACCATACAAGGAAACAAAAAGTGTATGAAAACACTAATAGTGTACAGCTTTCAGTAAAACTAGAAGATAGGGGAAATCTGCAAACTCCATAACATCAGTAAGTTTTTTGGGGAAAAACACCAGAAATCAGTATAATCAATATAGGTAATCAGTGTAGTGTGACAGGAAACAAGTGGGTGTCCCCAGGTTAGTGCAAACACAATGGAGAAAACATCAGCAAATATTCATCCCAGAAGAAGAGGGCTCCGACTTGAATGGAAATTCTGTAGACAGGTCTGAGAATGACTACGGTACAGGCTGAATAGCAGGTGAGAAGGAAGAAAAAAAGTACACTAAGTATATGGAACCCAAGGTCCCCAGATTAAAGAAATTGCTTGTCATTCTAGCAACATATGAAGTAACTCTTTAACTGAGACACCAAAAGAAGTAGCTCTGTTGCTGATTTGAGTTCCACCAAGAGCTGGCCCAGTAAATCCACTTACACAAATATGATTTTTTAAAGTAAAAATTTTGCATCTCTAGATACTGTGAGAAGAAGATAGAAAATTAAAGCTTCTTAGCAGAAGGGGAAAAAGTCAACAACAAAAAAGCAAAGAGTTCACAAAGGAGAGGATAACTGCCATATAACCTTCCAAAACAAATTTCAGAAGAAAAACAACCCCGTGAAACAATTGCAACTCTGAAAGGACAACACAAGAAATAATTTTTAAAAATTCAGAGATGAGATGACTGGAACTCCATAAAAAAATTGTAAAGAAAAATGCAAAATCATTTCATATTGAGAGTGCACAAGAGAGACTAAAAGTAAGAGTATCATCATGGAAATAAGAGTAAGAGACAAGATATAGAAACAGGAAACGTCAAAAAAATGGGGGAAAATATATTAAAAGGATTGGAGAAGAAATTGATAGACTAAATAAAAAAAAAAGGAATCCAACATTTGTATAATTGACATCCCCAAAGAAAGAAAACAATGAAATAGAACAGGTATTTAAATTTATAATTCAAGAAAACTTCCCTAAAGATTTTTTAACTGAGTAAAAAATAACCTAATGTCCATATAGAAGAGATTTGTGCCTGAGAAGAGTAGCATGGGAGGATTTGACCCAACAACTAGCAAGATGAGAAAGCCACTGTCCTCAAATCACATTGGGAACTGCAGAAGGACAGAGGCTTTATCAGCAGAACAGAGAGAGTGTCCAGAAATAGATCTCGAATATATGAGAATTTAATGTGTGACAAAGTAGTATTTCAGTTTAGTGGGCAGGGTGGATTATTTAATATAAATGTTCTGGCACAGCCAGCCATCTATTTGTAAGAAAATAGAGTTAAATAAAATATACAAGACCTGACATCACATATACAAAAATTCTAGGTTAACTAAAAATTAAACTTAAAATATAGAAAGGACAATAAAACCCTTCCAGAAAAATAAGCTCTACATTTACAAAAATATTCCTCTCTGGCAACCTTGAAACACTTCAATAATAGACTTATGTGAAGGTATGGAAATTAGAAACTTTTGTACGGGAAAAGAAAAAATAAGCACAATTAAAAATAAACAAAAACAACAAAATATAGGCATTGTTGAGGAGGGGTTTAATCTCTATAATGTACAGAGAATTCTTACTAATTAGCAAGAAGGGTATAACTAACCCAATAAAAAGGTGAGCAAGAGATTTACAGAGTCAATTCGTGAAAGAGCAAATACAAAAGGACAACAAAAGTATGAAAAGATGATCAAATGCAAAAGAAAGCCAGAGTATGGTGGCAGCCTAGTCCCATGATATTTTTCTCTCAACCATCGAAGAGTTGGCAAGAGAGAGAAAGACAGAATGAGAGTGGTGGGGGGAGCACCACCGGTGAGGACTTACGAATAGGGCCACTTAACCCAGCAGTCTCACCCCTGAGAATTAGTCCCATGGAAAGAGAACCATTTATTTGTAAGACTATTTATGCAAGGATATGTATCACAACATTTTTCCTAATGGCAAAATCACACGAGTACCTAGAATCAGGGAAATGATTGAATAAGTTTTGGTAGAACCACTTGGAATATTTGATAGCAGTTACGAGAAGAATGAATTCAAATTGTAACAGGTGAAATTGCAAGTATTGTTGAATGTGAAAAGCAAGATTCATAAAACTCTTTATAATATGATCTCCCTTTGACAAAATTAATGATAACTAAACCCTTCATTATATGTCTATAGGTGTGTGCTCATCATAAATATCTTTGAATATGATTACATGAACATAAAGAAAAATAAAAGCTATAAGAAGTTGTTGACATCAGGTGGTGGAGATGTCCGCCTGGTTCCCAGAACTCAGCTTGCTACACTGGATTCTTTGTCATCTGAACCTGACTATTAAATCCATGCCACATATTTCAGTTTTATACTCCACTTCGAGATCATAATTTCTGTATTAGTTAGGTAACACAAGCCACTATAAAAAAAAAAGAGACCAAGAAATCTAATGGTTCAAATTAGGTAGAAGTTTATTTCTTGTTGGCAAAAGTGTCCAAGGCACCAGTTCAAGGCTAAGTGCTCTCCTTCAACTGGAAATTCAGGGAAATAGCTCACTAGACACCTGGTGACTTGTTATGCTACTGCAAAACATCCGTGAGCTATTCCCATGGGAACTGGGAAGGTGGACCGCCTGCCTCCCCAGCCTGTAGTTACAGGAAAAGCAACTGGCAAGCACCAGAATTTTGGTGTGTGTTGTCTACTCCTTGCTGCTTTCAGCAAGGTAAGAAAGGAAACAGGGGGAGCTCAGGAAAGAATGTCCTGGCTCCTAAGAACAGGTAGAGTGGAGCAGAGAGAGAGAGAGCAGAGATCTGGGGCCAGGCTGGGTGGGAAGTCCACAGAAGACTGTCGTTGCTCATTGCTCAAACCTTTCTCAATCGCTTCCCACTAAAAAAAAGGGGGGATGTGGGGGGCATCCCTGCAGAAAGTTTATTCTAAAGATGGAAGGCGTTGCCTATTATTTTGGATGGCCTCCACCCAGCTGTCATTAAACTGAGAGAAGGGCAGGTGTTGAGCGAGGAAGGCGAGAACAGGGAACGGATGCCAGCTGAAGGACTACGCCTGCGTGAAATTTTGAGTGCAGTTATCAGCACACACAACAGACTGAAAGTGAATGTACCAGAAGCCTCTGGAGATTCTGAGAGAATTTTTATTTCCAAAGGAACTCAGGCCTGGCCAGAGATGAGCTGGATGTGAAGGGACCTGTGCTGACCTGGGCCGTAGGACAACACCTGACATTCCAAACTTGCGCCAGCTTCCCACAGACCGCGCAGGTCTGTGGCCTCCCAGGAAGGCACACTGCCCGGGGCGGAAGCCAGGAGCCAGAGGGGACAGTGGACCAAGGAGTCCCTCCAAGAGAGCAAAACTGCAGTCTCATAAAGGAATGGGAACGTTATCCTCCTCCAAGACAATTGTTCTCCAAATACCTGCCCAGCATGGCCCACGGTTGCTGTGCACCGGTGACAGCCGTTGGCTTGTCATTCCTCCCTTTCTGCGTGAGAATTGTCACTGCAGTCACCCTGCACCTGCTCCAGCATTATGTGTTAGGTGTGCACGTGGGAGGCCTGGTCATTACCTTCTAGTTTGTAGATCACCAGACCTCGAGGATCGACGACCGCACCTGAAAAGAAGGGCTGTGTGTCTCTCAGGTGTCCCCTACACTGGGCTGGATGCAGTACCTGAGTGAGACTTTGGACTATCTCCTTTGGGAAGGGCAGCCAGGGCCACCTACACGCGGACAGAGGGGAGCACACACCTGATTGCTGGCTAGGACATGGAAGTCCAGGTGGGGACAGCATTTCTGAGCCTCCCTCTGTGTCTGTGCGCCTGGCCACACTCAGCAGCCGTGTGTTCACCTGAGTAGCCTCTCCGGGGGAATGCCAGGGAAAGGGATGTGTACAATTTCCACCCCCATGTCCTTGGACTTCCGCCCTTGCCGTGTGGCTGGGACGGTGACGGTGGCCGTGGCCCTAGAAACCACATCCAGGAGACGGTGGCGCCTCCATCCTTGGCTCCCTGAATAACCGTGTGTGTGTGTGTGTGTGTGTGTGTGTGTGTGTGTGTGTGTGTGTGTGTGTGTGTGTGTGTGTGTGAGGGGAGGTCACCTGCCCACCTGGAGCACCTGCGCCGAATGGCTAACTGAACAAGGCGCGTGCTTCCACCTGGTCGGAGCCCTCACGGTTGTTTTTAGACGCCACAGCCGGTGCGACCCTCACCTTGGCGCGTGGTCTCGTGGCTCCTGAGAGGATATATTCAGTTTCTCACGGTTGCCGGAACAAGTTACCACAAAGTGCCTTAAAGTGACAGAAATACATGCTCTTAGTCCCGGAAGTCTAAAAGGGGACGTGCAGGGCCCGTCCCCTGTCGGGCTCTGAGGGGTAATCCGGGTCCTTGAGGACTTCCCGGAGCGTTGAGGCGCCCGCCGCCCGCCTGAGCGCGCCCGCCCGCCGCCCGCCGCCCTCTCCCCTCTGCTCTCGCCCTCGCCGCCACGCTCCGTGTGACTCTGCCCTCCCTCCCTCCCTCTCGTGGAGACCCTGCTGATGGCTCGAGCCCACCTGAATAATCCAGGGTTCTCGCCCCACCCCCCAAGTCCTTAGTTGAATCACATCTGCAGAGTCCCTTTTGCCACGTGAGGGAGCAATCCTGATTCCCGAGCTCCCCGGGGTGGGCCTTTCCCGAGGGGGACATTATTCTGTCCCCCACAGACAGGGGAAGAGAGCAAGGAAAAGGGGAAACCCAAGAAAAAAAGAAAAACAAACATTTGTACGTCACGTAAAATTGTTTACGTGTGTCTGTGGAAAAAAAAGCGATTTTTAAAGAGAAGAAAATATCTGAAAAAAAAAAAAATTATAAAGAAGGAAGGAGAGGAAGAGGAGGAGGAAAAATGGACGCTAGCATATCCCCATGCATGCCTCTGGGCAGGAAAGGGCATTTCACAAGAAAGCATTTCAAGATGAGACTCCCTCTCTCCTAGCCTGAGTTTCCGGTCCCTTGTTGGGAACAGAAAAGCAGGTAAAGGCACGGACAGGGGCTTTCAGATTTAAAAAGTTCCCAAGGTGCTGCCTTCCTAGAACAGAAACCTGCTACTCTCTCTTCATTATAGACTCAAAAACTAATTTTTTTTTTTTTTCTTTCTAAACTGGCGTTCACTGACAGTCTCGGCCTGACAGCAGGGCGGGCGACACCTGCCTGTTGATGGGTGCTGGGAAGTCCTTAGAAAGCCAACGTCTCTGGAAGACGGTCTTGAGAAAAAGTAGCACCTAAAATAAAATCCTTAGAGGGAGGATCCCTTGGAGAGAAATGCGCTGAAATTAGATACATAATGCCTATTTTTATCCTCTTTTCTTGAAATTCAAATTTTCTGGAACCAAGAGCAAGATTACTATGTGAGCTTTTTCTTCCTTATTTAATTCATAAAGAGTTTTAAGCATACACATTTCCATTCTTTCTTTTCTCGTTCTCTCACACTTGAGACTGGAACTGTTCTCACGGAGGCCGTGGATGCACTAACTCCATCCAGCCCGTGAGCATCACAGACGGGCGCTGGTGCCAGGCGCCCTCCCCTGGGTTCTGTGCCCACGGGGCTCCCCCACAGGGCGCGGGTGTCATGGAGATGAGCCCCCCACCCCCGTCGTCAGGCTGTTTGCAGCCCTGATGTAGAAAGCTGCCTGCAGTGGAAACGGGGCTCCAGTGGCCCCGTGGGAGGGAAACAAGAGGAGGACAGCAGCAGACAGATGAGCTGGGGAGGATGGTGGGAGCAGCCTAGGTGGGTGGCAGGTGGGTGATTCCAGAACCAGCCTCGCCTGGACAGTGCTCAGGGTGCAGAGAGAGGCAGGTGGCGGGAGGCAGGAGGTGAAGGCTCAGAATGGAGCTCTGGGGTGAGGGTGCTCTGGGAGAGGGTGCTCCGGGGCTTGTTTAGATTGAGGCTCCAGGTGTTGCTCAGAGGTCTAATTTTATTCCTTGTTTACAAATTTTATTTGGAATCCTAAACAGAACTGGTGGAAGAGTGTGTATGTGTGTGTGTGTATGTATGTGTCCGCATGCTTGTAACTGTCCAGTCTGGGTAGGGTACCAAAGAGGTAATTACTGGTGCTAAGCTCTTATTATCCTGGTGAAATCAATAGTCTCCATTTCTTTCAAGCTTTTCTTGATCCAATCCATTCAGCTAATTTTAGGGAGTGCATAAAGATTTATGGTAGGAATCCCAGACACACACAGGGCAGCCTGTGCCCCTCAACAGTATACAGATGGCGGCATTTATATGTGAAGGAACTTAGGAGTCACCTACAACCCAAGCACTCATCCAGTGTGGGGGTGTCCAGGTGTCAAGACCGCATGCAACCCACACCTTTGTTCTTAAACTCTTGTAATGATACAGCGTGGACTTCTTCATCAGTCAACACATTTTTTCAATCCTAATTATAAATCAAAATTTCTTTATGTTCACTGAAATCTGTCTCTCTGAATCTTCCTTCCATGGGCCCTAGAGCTGCTCTTTGGAGCTAGAACCACTAAGTCTTTCTCTAGACTGTTAAGTCCCTCAACAAGTTAGACATTCCCAAGTGTTGTTTTACCAACCATTTTTCATATGGCAAATACCATTATCATCATATCTTTAATTGATGAAAACATTCCCAAATTCCAACCTGTAATGGTTTTATTCCAAGCAATCTTTTGTACAAGAGTACCACAGCACAACACAAGCACCAAAATAACTACTTGGATGATACGACTTACAAGATTTTTGACTACCAGGTTGTTTTATTGTTGGAAAATAAGAAGTAGAAAAGGGATAGATCAAAATCAAGGAATGTTTTCAGGAATATAAACTTGCTAGCTGCTGAAAGATGTTAAATGGAAGCCACCAATGGGCTATATGTGAACCAAGGGCTACCGGGGAGAGGAAGTGATGTGATGAGAGTGGAAATCAAAATGGTGCAATGTGGAAAATCGACTATGGAATAATAAGCCTGCCCTGCATTTAATACTAGCTGCTAATAATGTACAGAATGCAAGTCTATACATTTCCTTTTTTTCTCTGATATTTCTGATGAAGAAGGTTACATGAGAATTAATGATGCTGCGAACAGTCCTGACTCTGAACTTGGAAGTTCATATCTACTTTCAAATGCTCTTAATTAAACCCATTGAAAAGAGGATAAAAGTGAAAAAAGAAAGTTAGCGCTGATCTATTTAGAAAACTAGTGAATCAAAAAACTAGGAAGATTTGAAAGGTTAGCACTTTTTCTAAGCATAATGTATATCTCTTCCAAATAACAACATCCTTTTTATTATTATTCAAAAGGTGGCAATTACTAAATTCGAATACTTGTAGGTGAGACTTCAATTTGGTTTGGAGCCTAAACCATTTCCAACATTTGAATGTGAGAAATTGTCATGTTAAAGTTAAAAAAAAAGTTTAAAAAGATCTGGTACATTTAGGAGCTAAACTTTCATCAACAGAGAGCAAGAAAGGAATTTTACTCTTTGCTAAAAATATTGCATAAATTACCCACATATTCAGATAACATTTTAGAAATTATTAGAAATCAGCTTTCTCATGTTATTTTCAAATATTTGACCTGTAGCATATTATGGAGTGTGGCACCCTGCTGCTGTTCTAGCTGCTGGGGATGGGATCAAACAGAAACTAGTCTCTGCCTTCCAGAAACTCAATGAAGGGCAGGGCAGGAAGAGTGGACAAGCACAGCGTCTAAAGCAATGGAAGAGATACGACCAAATAGGATGGGAGCAAAGAAGGAGCAGGGGACAAGGGGAGGTTCTTGGAAGGTTTTCTAGAGAAGATGCTCCCGGAATGTTTTGGATGCCATGGGCCAGTAACATTCCACCCCTACCAACACACACATACACGTTGTTGCTGTTGTTTTGCCAACTTTTAATTTTTCAAATGACATTTTAAAAACACCGTTGTCTAATATCAGCATCATGTCATCCAATAGAGGAAAATTTGAGACTTTAAAGATATAGTTTCGGAATAAAGAACAATCCTTTAAATGGAATAAATTAAGCTTTATGAAAATTTGCTATATTGTCTTTATGTGCCTGATTTCTCTGGGGACTGGGGAAAAAGTTCATCCTGGACCAATAGTGATGCTCAGAGCTGCGTAGATGACCGCTTTTTAAAAGGAAGCGTCATTTTATACAGCGAAGGGGTTTAAAACGCTGATTTTAAAAGGAACATTATTTTTATAATGAGCTCTTTGACACCAGGCCCCACCACCGCTCTCAACGCAGAGCAGGGAGGCTCCTGCCCCTGGGAGTAGGGGCAAATGGAGGCACTCGCTGATGAGGATGGTATCTTCTTACTCACCACCGCCTTCCGCCAGCGCCAGCACATTGGAGCCCACGTCACGTGACCCTGAAGAAAGGGAGTGTTTCTGGGGCTCGGCCTCCTTCTTCCCTGCAGCCAGCTCTGCCCCACGCCCCCCAGTCCCCACTAGACACAAACACATTTTGGAAAGGGGCAGAATGGACAATATCCTCTTGTTCAGACAAGTGCTTTTTATTTTATCCAGTAGATGCTAATCAATGATATTTTATATTCCTTTTGTCTACTTAAAACAAGCAGAAATGTATATAGTGCTTGATTTTGGCCTTGAAAAGATCATTATTGAGAATAATCTACTGGTGTGTTTCTGACGGTGCTGTGATAGTGTTTTTCATATTCTGTGCATCTGCTGAAGCTTGACTATTCACTTAATGAATGTTTGTGGAATGCTTATCATCAATGCCCAACTTCTCTCAACCCCTGGGAAGGAGTGAAACAACACTATTTTGTGCCATAAAACAAAGGATCTCAAAGTATGGCCCAGATGACAGGCAGGTAGGTATCTTATGTGGGTTACTTAGAATATGACAAGGTCCACCTTTCATTCCTGAAAATATGGCTTATTCACTTGTAGTGTGCTTTACTCTTATGTTATTGATATAGTACCTTTCTTTCTTTCTGGAATTTTGGAAATCTGGGCTTTGAGTGTCAGAAGTGGGTATAGCCAACGGGAACCAGCAAGCTGGTCACAGTCATTTAAAAAGCTCTTACACCGTGCAGCACTTCACAATTCACCAACCACCTTCCGACTGCTATGCCCGTTTGACTTTCCAAATAACACAGAGAAGTAAGAGTCTTTATTTTTCTCCTTTTCCTGTGGAGCTCGACTCGCCTGCCGTCATCATGCTGGGCAGTGAATCCAAGGCCCAGCGGAGGGGTGACAGGACCCGCTTAGGGCTGGGGCCACACGCTGAAGAAGCGTTTTCTGAAACGGCTGCATCCACGCAGACAGGACAGAGGTGATCTAGATGACAGTGGAATGCAGTGGGGGAGGGGAGGCTGCTTCAGGATAGCCGCGAACCGTGTCCGGAATGATCCAGGATGTCCTCGCTGACCCTCGGTGTCTCTAGTCTATTAGATTTGCTGTTTGTGGCAAGGCCAGCTGTGGGTGGAGTTAAGAAATTATGAGGCTAGTCTTGGAATAAGGACGCTGAAATCTCATGAAACCCCCACAAAGGAACCGCGTATCCCACGTATCTCCTGGGACCCACACAGGGAAGACTCTGGGAGGTGGGGCGTCTCCTGGCTGGTCCTCCCCGCCCACACGGCGGGCACGGCGGCTCTCCCGGGCTCTCCTCCCGCCCGGTCCCCAGCCACGTGTCTGGGTTTCTCTCGGCTCCGCTGGCTCGGGACTCCCAGGGCTGGTTCTCCGCTCCCTGCCTGCACACGTCCTGCGCGTCAGCCCCCGCGGTGGCCGTCTGCTTCTGTGTCTCCCGATCCCCACTCTCTGTTCTCAGTGTCCGGTTCACACAGCCCCTTTGTGAGTAGAGCTTTTTGTCCCCAGGACACTTCCCAGGCTACCAACGGGTGCAAGGACAAGCTGCTCTCGGCTCAAGTCAAGGTGCCCCCTTGGCCCAGTCATCCAAAGGCCTCGGAGAGAGCGGGGCCATGCGCTGGGGACGAGGCTGTGTAAGATACTGGGCTATAAGGACAACAGACACCTTCCAGCTTCTGTTTACTGCTTGTTTGCTAACCGCAAGGCATCATGAGTACATTATGAGATGCAGAAGAGAAAGACAAAGAACGCGGAAACCAGAGTCTCTCAGCTAGGACCCAGAACAGGTTGGAGCCTATCAGGGGCAGGATGAAGTAAGAAGCACTGTGGGGGCGGATGCATGACCAGTGTGTAAACAGCTGAGTTATAGAAGAGTCACTAACACACAAAGGAGGGTCCCTGCCCAGAGAAGAGGCCACTGCGCTGGCACTCTGGGGGCTCGGACCCTAGCTCGAGCTAGACAATAAAACTCCTTTTGATAATCACAGCCTCAGTGACTCTGTCTCTCTGTCCTGCGGCCTTGTGAATCTCGAATATAACAGCTGTGGGCACAACAGCACCGCAGCGGACACAGCCGGGAAGTGTGGTCACTCGGGAGCTGTGCGGGAGAGATGGGGGAGGATTTGAACCCTGTGGCCACAAACCTTCTAGTACTTGTTCATCACACCCTCAGTCCCAAGAAATCCGTTTCCTCCCCAGTGAGGCTCTTCTCTGACATTTAACGCAAAGCACTTGAGGTTGCCCCGTGCACAAATGAGCTACAGAGTTCAGAGCTCCTTCGGGTTACCAAAGCCAAAGCCAGCACTGCCTACCCCATCTCTCGGCACCTGAGGGCTTGGACTCGCTGGGAGCAGCACCCAGTCAGGACTGCCAGCTTTCGGGTGAGCACCCAGAGCTGTCAGATGTGAGCTCTGTCACCATTTGCTCTGCCCATTGCAACACCAGCTCTAGCTCTTTGCTTAAAAAGTAAAGAGATGATAAATGCAACACCCATTTCCCTCAGTGAGTTACTATTATCCATGAGCCTTTAAAAATATGGCTTGCTCAAGAAGGCATTAGAGCTAAATTATCATTTATGTTTGTCACAGGGGTTGCAAATGTGTAATGAGATTCCAGAGTTAATGTTTTGTACAAAGCACTTAGGAGAGCCAGGATGAGATTGGCTCAGAATTCTGATGTGGTGTTTTAATTAAAGATAGTTTCTAATCAAGGGTAGAGCAAAGGCTACTTAAAAGTGTCAGTTCATCGTCTAATCTTCTGGTGCGGTGATGGGTGGGCGAACTGCACGGAGTCCCTGCTGCCAAGAAAGAAGGCTGCGGCAGGAGTGACACATTCTGCCTGGAGGTGCCGCTTAGCCACCTGGGACCCCCCGTGCACAGTTTTGCCTGTGTCCCATGTGCCTTGTCCTGGTGCATGGCCTCATGCAAGAGCCGTGTTTCAGTGGAGCGGCATCATGTTGACGCGTGCTGCAGATTTCACGTTATGGATTAAGGGGGCTGGGCAGGTGGGCACACAGGTGTGACCTGCAGTGAGCTTCGATGCCTTGGCCTCTGCCATCACTCTATGGGTCACAGGTGATCTCATCTAGATCACCTCTGTCCTGTCTGCGTAGATTTGTAGCTTTGTTTACCATTTCAGTAGGAGCCAGAGTCCTGCCTCTCGCTAATTTTGCTGTGTATACTGGCCGGTAGCTCATTTCCTCTTGCAGGGCCTAGGTCTGCCTAGGGGCTGACCAGGGCCCCAGAAATCCCCGCAGCATTACTTAAAGCAGTAACGTTAATGGGGATTTCGTGTTAGCGTTTGAAGAGTGACCCGCCTCTGAAAAGGGTTAATGCAAAACCGCAATGTCTGGGCAGGCAGCAGCCAATTGGTATCAGGCACAAGCTCTCATTTCATTACTGCTGTTGCTGTGAAGCCAAATGTAAGCTTATGAAGTTAATTGAGTAAAACACTGAGAAACAGGCATCTTGTCATGAGGTCTCAGTGACTGGTGGGTTTTTCGGGAATCACTAATGCATATATTTGATGAAAGTGATTTATAGAGATTTCCTTGAATATTTAAAAACATAGTTTTAGATACCCTGCACAGTTGCTCTGGGACTGTTCTAGACCAAAGTATGTCCTGTTACGCTTTAAAGTGCATTTGTTTGATATATCATGGAGTAATAGAATCATAATAGGTTTTTTTTTTTCTTTTTAAATCCAGGTCCCAAGTCTCCTGTTTGTTCATATCATGGTCATTTTACTGTTAAATTGCATCAACATCCACACAGGTGAAATGTTTTTGTGTGAGTTGAAACTATAGGTAAAAAAATGAGGTTTTCCCCAACCTACATCAGGGAAGGCAATGGCCCACGGGGTGGGCCCAGGGAGGCGGAGATTCTGGGTGGTTCCACCTCAACCCCAATTTCCATTGCTCTAGCACCTTGGTTTCCTAGTTCCCAAAGTTCTCTTGTTCTGTGCTACATTCCTGTGGCATTAAGTTTTGTCTTTCATTAAAATGCAAATTCCCCTAGGAGAGGACACATTGTTAATCCTTATTCCTCATTATATTCTTCCAGCCAACGCAAGAGCCTGAGGAAGCCGGGAGACTGCAAGGCAGGGCAGACGCTGGCCGCCTCCACCTCTGTTTGTGGGTTCAGATTCAGAAGCTGCCACTTGGAGCTTCAATCATAGGACAGCATCACTTTGAAACTACAGCTTATATTTTAACATGTTGGTTTAAATCACCTTTTTGTCACTTCTGTCTCATTTGTATTGTTTGAATATGAAAGGCCAAATAATTTTTCTATTTTCATGCACGATAGTCACTAAAATCATTTAGCTGCATTAGTTAATAAGAGTCTGCCATCCAGAAAACTAGTTTGCATTTCATTTGGGAGGAAGATTTTAATAATTAAATATAATCAATAGTGGAATTATCATTCTAGCAAATATCTGAATCTGAGAAAGATGTTGTCAATTTGTGCTTAGTGCCAGCACTGTTTACTCCATTAATGGCTCTGATTTTAACAAGCTTAATCATCTTTATAGGTTACTCTCGGATTCCATCTCCTTTCCCTTTTTAATTGTGTGGCTCATATAAATGCCTCTGCGATTTAATTACTAGGAGGCAGGAGGGAGACATGTATTTTTCCCACTTGATATTAACATTAGGTAAGCCCCTCTGGTGATCTCTTGATCATGCATAGAGTGTGTGGGCTGCATATTTTTTTTTTTTTAAAAAAGCACATCTGAATTAAGAAAAAGGGACAAATTCCACAGTCTTAATTTCAGGACTCAGTCAAAGGAACTGTGCTTCGTTTGTACCTAGCTCAGCACTCGTTCGCTTCTATTCCTTTGGTGCCTGCATGGAGCAGGGAGGACGGCTGCTGGAGGGGTGGGTGGTCAGCACACGTGCTCAGGCCAAATCCCCGCCATGGTACAGCCCTGTATAAACGCCCACCGGAGCCGTCTTAGCCGTGGTGTGCTCCTCAGGATGCAAACACTGCATGGTTCCCCCCTGTCTGTTTCCACAGGGACATCTTTGTCTGATTCTCACACAGCCTCCCTTTGAACGGCAATTGCTGTGGGCCTCTGCACCTCTCCCTCTGAAGGTGTGGCCACCTGGAACATTAATGGGGGTTAAGGGCGCCAGAAGAAGAGCTTGTACTCCAAAGTGACCACTTCTCCAGGATGTATCACCGCATGCTGCAGGATGCAGACCAAAGGGAGGACTGGCTCTCTTTGGATCTTTCCCCCTCCTCATCCCCTAGCCCGCTTTAGGTGTCCTGGGAACCCTGCCCTGCCTGCGACCTGCTGATGCTTTAAACCAGCGGTCCCCAACCTTTTTGGCACCAGGGACTGGTTTCATGGAAGACAATTTTTTCTAGGGCCTGATGGGTGGGTGGGGGGGTGGGAGGAGCTCTGCACCCCAGTCCCAGGCACAGAGATTGGGAACCGCAGCTTTAAACAATCACGAGGAGAGAACATAGCTGGGCTTGAATATTTATAATCAGTTTCCTGTTATTTCTTATAACAAAAGCAAAAAAATACTTTTGCGTATAGCTTCTGACTTCAGATTTGCAAATTGTGTGTGCGTTTAGTGGAGACGAAATTTACTGACAATTGAATCGGTTTCTGGGAAGCGTAGGTGGCCCTCACCTTCCGCACCCGAACCTGCACACCTGGGCTTGTGGGCAGAGCCAGTGGCCCAGGGTGGAGAGGACCATAGGAGCGGGCAGACCACGCTGCGGGTGGACTGTGGGTGCAGGAGGACCTCGGGTGTGGGTGGGCCAGGGGTGCAGCCCAGCTTGCACTTCCGCCCTAAGGGCGCTCTCCTGGAGGAAGGCAGCCAAGCACGACAGCGGCTTCTCTTGCTGCGTCTCACGCATTGTGCTTTGAAAATCTTTAATAAACAGAATGTCATGCAAGAATGAAAGGACATAAACAACCCTCCCTGCAAAACCTCGCTTCCACTTTCTGCAACGTTGCTGCTTGTTATCTGTTCCGCCGCAGCGTCGGTGACGGGCAGGCCTTGCCAGGCAGCATGGGTGTGGGGCGCAGAGGGCCCACCCTGGCGCCTCCCCGCTGCCCGGTGCACCTGCCAGCCTCGCGGGCAGGAGTGACTATGGGGCAGAGGAAATTTTTTGCACTTCCACAAAAAATTTTTAAAAAATCAAACAGAATGAAGGCTGTTTTTCTTCGGTGTGTAGATTAAAGGGTGGGCAGGTGCAAATGCTCAGAGCTAATGATGAATCCTGACGTCCCAGCTCACAGGTGAGGTCAGAAAACCTGTCCGGCCCCCTTTTGTGGCTGTCTGGTTTGGGGGCCCAAGGAGGACGTCCTGTGCAAAAGTCTTGCTTGCTTTGGGAAAGAGGACTTTAACTATATGGAACTATCCATAAAATATTCTTCCTAAGGTGGGGAGGGGCTGGGGCAGGGAAAGCTGAGAGGAAAGGGGTGGCATACGTGCATCAGGTGAACTAACAGGAAAGTGCATTTCTGTCTTCGCTCGGAAAAAGTGTTTCTGAGTTGTGGGATGAGACTGGTGCTAACTCTGCAGCTGGGAGATGCACACAGCTCAGCGCTCGCCAGAGGCGCGTCTCGTGCACACCCCGGTGGGTGGTTGGTAAGCAGCCGCTCTGCAGAATGCACCAGGAGCAGCTGAACCGAACGCAGGAGCCCAGTCTTGGCTTCTGCTTCACTCAGTGCCAGCCCAGGTTGCTGCTGTGTGAGAACAGTACTCGTCATCATCATCATCATAACAAGATAATCATATTGAATAGTAACAAATATGATAAACACTGTTCCAACAGATGACACACACCTCCCTGCTATAGTGAGCTGAGCGCTTATCACTTGTGGAGTCAGGGCTCCATACATTGATGTCCAAAGTTTAGCTGCAACAGAGTCACCTGGAGGCATTGTTGAAACACAGACTGCTGGGCCCGCACCCTGGAGTTTCTGATTCAGCAGGTGCTGGGCAGAGCCTGAGGATCTGCATTTGAAACCAGTTCCCAGGTCATGCTGATGCTGTTGACCCAGGGACCACATTTTGAGAACCACTGATCTATGTTCATTAATCTGATCATTGTAACAAGCCCATAAACTGCCAGCACTTGTTCTCTCCATTTTACAGTTGAGAAAGCTCAGATGTAAAAGGTTTAACCAATTTGCTGATACTCCAATCAGAGTGGGTCGGCCTGTAAAGCCTGAGGTTGTAACCATATGGTCCACGCCACACAAACACCTGCTGGAGTCTGCAAAGGTGGCTTCCAATTGAAGCATCATCTTAGAATCCCCAGACACGTGGTGTTTAGTGAGGCCCCTAAAACCCTGCTGTGGGTCTTGGCCTTTGAAAACTAGTGTTCCCACAATCTGTTAATGTTTCCCACAATCCCTCAGCATTCCCACAATCCCTTAGTATTCCCACAATCCCTTAGTATTCCCACAATCTGTTAATGTTTCCCACAATCCCTTAGTGTTTCCCATAATCCCTTAGCACTGAACCAAATCAACTTTTTTTCTTCATAAATTTCCCAGCCTCAGGTATTCCTTTCTAGCAACACAAAAAGGACAAAGACACACCCAGGTGAAATAAAGAGAAATAAAAAGCCTCTCCAAACTCAGTTGTTTACAACAGCAAGTGTTTGTTGTCACACCCTCTGGTCCTCAGGTCACCCAGTTTGGGCTGACGTGGGCTAGGTGGGACTGTGCAGCTGAAGGCAGCAGCCACTAGGGTCTTGCTCTTGTCATGGAGGAGGAGGGCAACACAAGGTGCCAGCCACAGCACACAGCACACGCCAGGCTGCTGCTGTTTCATGCCCGCTAATTTCATGGGGCAAAGCTAGGTTCACGGCTGAGCCCACCACGAAGAACACATTCTCCTTGAGTGGGAGGAGGAGGGAAGAGAATTCTTACGGAACAATCATCCGCACTGTCAAACTTTTGTGTGTCATAGTTCCATTAAAAAACCAATCATTTTGATGACAAATAAATTAAACTGGTAATTTGCATAGTTTAAACTTACTTATTAGTTGCTTTTTTGCTGGAGAAAGTTAGCTCTAGGGTATGAAGTGGTTGAGTGTTGGCAGTTTTAATATTTTTTGATTTGATTCACAGTAGTTAGCAAATTCCCTGCAGCAGTCAGTGTGTGTTCCGCAAAGGGGCCTCTCCTTCTCTTTTTACCATAATTGGGATACGCAGGTTGTGGCCACAGGACACCAAAGCTGAGAATTGTTTCAGGCAAAAACATCTATGATATCAGTTAAAAAGAAAAATCATAGTACCTTTATGAAAAGAGCTAGATGAAACAATTTGTGTCAGGCTAATTTTCTCATTTTTTAGCTGCTTTTAGGACTTGGGCTTAAGCTGTGATCATACTAAGATTGGCTGGGTCGAAAAGATCATTATTTTCTTTGTCGCAGGTGCAGGATATTAGGGGGGGGCCATCTCAGACTGCTCAGCTCAGCCTCAGCTTCATGGCCCTGAGCCCAGAGCACCGGGAGAGAAATGGGGAAGAAAGTAGAGTATCTTCTGGGCGGGGGCAGCTCTGAGATGTCTGGACCTTCCCTCTGATGCTCCTGATCTGAGAGCCACTAGGACAGTGACTCTTAATTTTCTTTTAGGGCATGGGCCTCTTGGAGAGTCTGATGGGAAGCCACAGGTTTCCTCTCTAGAAAGACATACATACACATACGTCTGTATGCAAAGGCTAATACTCTTTAACTGCCCTTTGAAATGCAATCCCTGAATCCCACATTCTTTTCTGGAATTTTAAATGCAAATTGATGTGGACACTAAGGTTTTTAGTATAGGGACATATAATTCTAAGTTCCTATTTGGATTTACCAACATTTATTGATTTCTGTCACCCACTAGGTTAATTTTTCTTCTCGAGGTATATCTTTTAGCATTTCTTTCAGTAAAGGTTCCTATGAGTAGTAATTCATCTCTACATGTATCGGAACATGTCCTAGTTTCCCCCTTACTCTTGGATAATAAACTACGTAGACACGGCATGCTAAGCTCGCAGCTATTTGTTCCTGGCACTGGGAAGGTGTCATTCTGTTGTCTCCTGATGGCAGAAGCTCCCAATCTTTTGATCTGTTTCACACTGGGCTGGCTTCTTCCATCAGCTGGATTTCCTTGTGCCGTTTGTGACCTCCGTTTGAGAGCTTGTACTTCATGGAGTTTCCTCCTGCGGGGATCTCTCTCTCTCTCTCCTTTTTGAGCTGTTTCATGGTTTCGGGCTGGTGGAGCAATGCTGGTCGCTCTGGGGAGTGGGAAGTGTGGACCTTATTGGAGGCCTTCAGCATGGGTATGTCATGTTGGCCTGGACTTACTCCTGGATTCCCTAGAACTGGGTGGCTTTGACTCCAGCTTACTGTTTTGGGCTCATGCAGGGGTTCCTCTTGTTTTGAGTGAGGCTGCATATTTTAAAATATTTGTATAAAATATTTAGTCTCTTGCTTTAGCGTATTTGGAGAGAGGCGGAGGAGATGAGTTTCCGTGTATGCATCCTTCGTGCCAAATGACGGCCCTCACAAACACATGTCCACATCTTGACCCCCAGATCCTGTGAACGTGACCTTATTTGGAACAAGAGTCTTTGTAGATGCGATTAGTTAATGATCTTGAGATGAGGTCACCCTGGGTTACTCAGGTGGACCCGCATTCCAGTGACAAGTGAACTTACAAGAGACAGAAGAGGAGGCTGTGTGGAGCTGGAGGCTGAGATTGGGGCCACGTGGCCACAACCGAGGGATGCCTGGAGCCACCAGAGGAGGCAGGAGGATTCTCCCTGGAGCCTCTGGAGGGAGTGGCCCTGCGGGGTGTGGCCTTGATTTGACTTCAGATTTCTGGCCTCCAAGACTGTGAGAGTCTACATTTCTGTAGTCTTGACACAGCAAGTTGTGGTGCTTTGATATAGCAGAGAGATCAGCTTCAGTGAAAATGCTAAGCGAGCCTGGCCGAGACTGTGACTTTTGTCCTCACTCCATCCCAGCACGCGGCTCTCCTCTGGGCCCACGCCCTCTTTAGCCTTGGCGACAGAGGCTCATCCTGCTTTTCCAGTTCGCACGGCGTGCATGGCGTCGTCTTTCTGGAAGTCTGCCTTTCCCCAAAAGTCCCTGTGGCTTTTCTGGGTTTTGGGGACACATATTCTAAAACCTCATGTGTCGAGGTTTTTGGTCACATCTCTCACAACACAGCTGAAGGAAGAAAGTATGAGCGAATCGAAAAGGAAAAGAAGAGCTGCAACATCTATGGCGTTAGTATTCGGAGGAGATTTTCCGGTAGAAAGACGCTGAAATTTTTTCAATAAATTAATTTTACAGACTTTTAGGGGCTAGCTTTTAGATGAACAGTGATATTACTTGAATTTAAAATCAGCCCATCGCATCGCCCATTATCCCTTTGTTGCGACATGGTGTGTTTAATGCTAATGACGTACACAAATACAAAGAAACGACACGAGAAAGCTGTTGGATTTACTGTCCTGGGTGACCGGGGCCAAATGCTTAATAAGATTTACCCTGAGTGGTTGATGGGGAGTTGGGGCTGTCGGAGGAGGGAGTGAGCAACAGCGGGGCAGGTCCACACCGTCCGGGCATCCTTCAGCGGGGGAAGGAGGAAGGAAGGTCCACATTCACCAAGCCCAGCAAGAACGTCACCTCCTTACGTGCGTCCCTTTTCCAAAAAGGCAGCATATCAGCACTACTGTTCTGCCTCTTAGTTTTTTCACCTGATGCATCCTGTAGACCACGTTATAGCTGCAGACAGATGCTCTCTGTTGCTTTCACAACTGCACGGTATTCCGTTGCCTGTGGTGTAGTCCACGCCACCCCGATTGATGGGCACCTAAGTTGCTAACAGCCTTTGCAGTCATGAGAGGCATTTAGCAAGTAGCCTTGTGAGTGTGTCATTGTGTGTCTGCAGTGTCACCGTGGGGCGGGCTCCTGCACCTGGGTTGATGGGTCAGAGAGGTGACGCGAACGCAACCCTGCCAGCTCCTGCCAAGTCCCTCCCTAAGGCTCCGTGTTGCTTCCGTCCCCACCAGCAACGTGTGACGGTGCCTGCTTCCCTCAAGCCCTGCCGGCAGCGCGTGCGGTCAAGCTGTTAGATTTGCGCCAATCTAATGGATGAGAAACGGCATCTGAGTGTAGTCCCAGCAAGGTTGAGCGTCTTTTCCTAAGCGTGTCGTCTGCGTTTGCTTCTAAGGAACAGTCTCTTCGCATGTCTTGCCCATTTTTCTATCAGGGCAGCCACGCTTTATTTTTAAGGGTGAAAACTATTTTTCTTCCCTTTTTTCCCTTCTACCATCTTTGACTGTGAGGAGATGGTGGAAACCACGGAATAACATAGCCTATCAGAACAGAAGCATTGAGCTTCCACAGTGACCAGTGTTATTCAAAGGGTTTCTGCCAAGCTACGATTTGCACAACCGTCAGTGAATCTGATGACTACTACTTCATGGCCTCAACACCCCCTGGCCAAAGACCAGCAGGAGCACGCACACAGCTGTGGTTGACAAGTTGGGTTTGTTACTCGTTGCAGCGGGACACAGGCACGGGACATACGGGCATGGCAGTCAGAGGGTGTTAGAGAGGACCGGTAGGATTTGGGCTTTGGTTGGGTGATTTGGGGGAGGTTTAAGGAAGTAGAGCTTTCTCTCTGGATCGGGCACTGTCTGGAAGTGGGGCTAAGTCTATGACTGGGTGTCTTAATAAATCTCATCTAATGGAGGGAAGACCAGACCAAGGCTAAAGCTGTAACTGGTAGAGAACTGCCTGTCCCTGGTATTAGTCTGGGTGGGGGAGTGTTGGCCCTTTTGTGCCCCAGAAAATGTCCATGTTTTGTTCGTGCTGAAACATGACCAGGGTGGTCTTGCTCATGCCTTGATCCATCCTGGTCCCAACGTGGACTTGTCTGCTGATGTGTTTCCTGAAATGCTGTGTGTTCGGCAAGAGAACACCGAAGCCCTGCCGGGCCAGCTCACGGCAGCGCCAACAGCAGGACGGCAACGCCGGGCCAGCCCCGGGATGTCCGGCTGCTCTGCTCCTCTCAGTCGGCGCCTGCAGTGGACTCGGGCCCTGTCACCAAGCGTCGAGTGACTATTGGTGATGCTTAGTGATTGCAACCCTGAGGGAAGGGACAGTGCCATGTATTTTACAGCATGCTGTGTGACATCTCATCGCAGGGTTCCACCTCTGTGTTCCACCTGAGAGAGGGCCAGGGTCCCGGCCCGAGCCCGTCCGTCTTTCTGCTGAGCCTCTCCGTGTGCAGAAGGTCTCGTTTAAAATGGTTTCACCTATGGGAGGGGGATCTGGACCAGACAAGGAGCTCTGACTCAGGAGGGAGAAAAGGAGAGGATGGGAGCACGTCACCAGGCCTGGGGGCCGTGCGTGGTCAGCTCCAGGATGAGAATTTAGGGGGGCTGGGAATCCCCCCACTTCCCTACAGTTTCCTTAAAATTCCTGCTTCTCACCCCGCCCCTCCTTCTAAAAGTGTATCCGGCTCTAGGTTAAATATAAATGCATAATAAACCATAAAAGAGAGGCTCGAAGTTGGAACAAAAACTCATCAGGACATCTTGGAAGGGCCTAACAAGGAGAGTGTGGTTATAACGCACCCTGCAGCACCTCTTGGTGCGGCGGGAACCTCAGTGGAAGACAGAAGGCGCAGGAAGGCCTGCAGACAGAAATGATTTGTAGGCCGGGTTTCAAAAATGACATAGTAGACCAATAAGAAAATAGGCATTTAGGTGATTAGAAATAGCGCCACACACCTGAACACTAAAAATGGGAATTACAATCACCTGGAAAGTTACACCGCATTTCTGAACTTTTCTCATTGGCAAGAAATCTTTCTCATATAGTCGGATAATGATGAAATGTGGAAATGTGTTTTTACAGCACCTGGCACGCTTCCTGGCACACAGAAAGTATGCAGTAAAGAGAAGCCCACCACAATAATAATGAATCTGGAATTTCTGCCTCCATCAAAATATTTTCCGCTTCTCTTAACAAGTTACGGATATGGCCACGTTTTCTCTTCATGAAGTGATTCTGAGTCGTACTGCAATTGTCGTGAGTGGGTCTGTCTCCTTAGCCTGGAGACTAACAGTTAAAAATGATCAGGCGGCAGTTTCTGAGAACCACAGCGCGGCTGCGCGCTCTAAGCGCTCTCCCCAGAAAGGAAGTCGCAGGCCACACACAGACCTACGGTTGTGGCCATGGCTCCCGGACCCACCAGGTGGACGTGGAGCCAAATCTTCACTGTGACAGTCTCGCCTGAGTGTGGCCCCACCCACGTCCGAAGGACATTGCTCAGCGTTGATTCTCCTGCCTTAACGATGCCGGAGAGCGAGTGTGTCCTCTAGTCCTCGGAGCCCAGGGCGGGAGAGGCTGGAACCAGGCTCCCCACAGCCGGGTGCTGAAATGGACAGCGCCGGCCCCTGTGCCTCAGCACCCCGGCGCCACGCAGCGCCCCCTGGAGGCAGAATTGCTACCGCCCCTGTCACGTCCCCAGGAACGAGAATTGTAGGCATGGGCCTGGCAGGGGAAGTGTCACCTTGGAAGGAAAAGAAGGAAATTGTGAGTACTTGGAACTTCCTCGGGTGGATTCAGCCTTTTCCAGCAGAGACGCAACTCCTGTCCTCCGTCTCAGCCTCCCCCTGCACGCTGTATCTGTCATGGAATCGGGGGAGTTTCCCGAGCTTACTGAGCAGAACCAACAAAACCAGTATTACAAAAAAATAACCTCTATGGCTTCCATGAAGCAACCTCCAAGAAGAATCTAATTAGCAATATTTTCTGTCACTTCTGTCTGGACTAGACCCTACTGTGCCGCTAGTCTAAGCCATCAACTACTCAGTTACTGATAGTGAAGTTAGTCGCCAATTGTATTCTGGGCATGGCCCAAAGTTGCAAGTTTTTACCTTTGGGAGCGCTGTAGAAATGTACAATATAAATTTTAGATGGCATTTTTCTTTTTAAAACATGAAACGCTTTGAATGGAAATAGTTACCTGGAGGCCTTGTGATTGAAAGTCGTGGCTGAAGTCTTAAATAATCCAGGGTGATTGACCGACACTGGCTACACTCGTCTAGCGAGCACTGCGGAATGCAAAAGAACAACCCCCAAAGAAGTCCCCGTCCTAACCCTCAGAGCCTGTGGCCATGTTAGGTTACGTGGCAAAGGGAAATGAATGTTGCAGATGGAATTAAGGCAGGTAGTCAGCTGACCTTAACAGGGAGACTATATTCTGGATTACCTGGGTGGGCTCAATGTAATTGTTAAGCATCCCTGAATGTGGGAGGGGGAGTCAGAGCGTCAGGGTCGGGTGACGTGATGTGTGAGCGACTTGCCGCCGTTGCTGGCTGGGAGTGAAGGAATGTGGGTGGCCTTAGCAGCAGGGAAGGGCAAGGAAACGGATTCTCCCAGAGCCTCTGGAAGGAGCTAGCCCTGCCAGCACCTTGGCTTTAACGCAGGGAGATGCACGTCAGACGTCTGACCGTCAGACCTGCAAGAGGACCAATACGTGCTGTTTGAAGCCACTGCCTCTGGGATGATTCCTAGCAGCAGCCACAGGGAATGAACATCCACACCTGCCACATTCCAGGCCCAGTGCCGGGCCCTGCCACGGGGGACTTGTGGCCCCTGGGAGAGGCAGCGGGCAATTACTATGCCTCTGGGTGACTATCTAGGGTCTGGGTCCTCGGTTTACCTTAGTTTCCACGCTGCAGTGCTGTGACAGCCTACCAGCCCCGTGAGAGAGGAAGCAGGTCTAGATAATCACTGAACTTGGTGAAAAAGAAATCATTGAACTCAGTGGAGAAGGAATGGCAGTTTGAAATTGTTTATGTAACCTCCTCTTCACTCCAGTAAATTGCATTACATATTAAAAAAGAAAAAGGTATTGTTTCCAACTGTCTGTTTTGACTTTGACATCGTTACCAAACCCAAGAGGGGTCCAGCCCTAGGTCCCATCGCTCCCTGCACGAAGAGCCAGTGACTGAGACGATGAAGATTGCCAAGGACGAAAAGAATTTTGCTATGAAAGATGTCTGTGGGGGGACTTAGGGCAGGGCTTTTGCAGGGGCTGCGGAACGCAGATTGGTTGTGGGGCTGGAAGTCGCAGGGCCTTCAGGTGATCCGACTCAGGAATGAGCTGTTGGTGATGGACGGTGAGTCCCGTGGGGAGGCTGGCTGAGTCTGCTTGTTAGGCGTGACCGGTGAAGGCTGAGAGAACCTAAGACAGCTTAGGAAGGGACATTTTGCAAGGCCAGTTACGACATTATAGAGCCACAATTTAACTCCTTCCCAACCAATTCCTTCTTCTTGTGGCCGACCTAATTGACTTTCGATCATTGTAATCAGATGTGAGGTTGTCCTGAGCATCTGTCCAAAGGGCCTGGTCACCCGGGCGGGGCCTGGGGGTGGTACTCTGTGTGAGGGAGACGCAGTCCCCACCCTCCCCTAGTTTATTTTTTATTTCTTTATTCCTCCCCCAGTTTATATCCCAGTAGGAGAAAACACTGTGCAAATGAGCCAGTGAATACACAAATCTAGGAAGTGCTGGTGCCCTAAGGGCACTGTTTATAGCAGGGGACGCAGAGATGTCGCCATGGAGCCATGAGGTGTCCTGTACACACACATGAACTCCCTTCATATTTTATATAAACTGTCAAGATACTTCCAGCCAAAGCAGAATTTGGGGGCGAGTTGCACTGTCCAGGTGGTCGCCTGGGTTTTCCATGCTGTTTTTGCACATGGAGGCAAATCTGAGTCGAAGCCTTCCTGAGAGACCACTGCTTAAAACTAACCTTCTATTTGCAGAAAGCAGCCGCTACCGGAGGCTAATATTAAAGATGCCGCTTAGAGCAAAGTTTTGACGTGGGGTTGAGATTGGTTGAGATGTGTGGTGATGCCTCCCAGTGGGGCAGGAATGAGAAAAATGTCATGATCTCATAATATACCCATAATAACAGAAGCATTAATTTACCAAATAACAGGTTCTTTATATTTTGCACAGAGATTGCTCTGTCAGAACAGCTAGTGCATAAGATATGAAAGGAACAATCTTTCCAGGTAATGTAGGGAAAAATGTAATTTTGCAACACTTGATAGAGCAAGAGGCTAGAAATTGAGATTGAGGGAGAATGTTGTTCGCTATTTAAAGAGCATGAATAGTACATGCAGAGAAAATATCTTCTGTTTTTTTTTTCTTTCATTTTAAGAATTAAAAATGTAAAACTTAAAACACAGGGAGACTGTATTAAGGTCCTGTTCTAGGAAGGACAGAAGATGGACAAGGTGATTCAGAAGGCACAGGCTACATTTAGCCTTTTGTGTGAGCAGCTCATAGTTTCTTACAGAGTAAAAACTAAATGAATAAACGAAAGACAATTTCTTCCCCAATGTAGGGGAAATTTGAAATTCTATCTTTAAAGAAAATAGTGTAGGATATCTTGGTTACTTATAATACAATAAATTACCCCAAAGCTTAGTGGATTCAAGTAACACAGCCTCATTACCTCGGTCGGTAATAACCTACCTACCGGTAATAACCTGCTTCCTCTGCAGGTTAGGAAGCTGGGTGCCTCTGCCTCAGTCTCCCCAGGGGCTGCAGTCTCATGCGAAGGCTCCACAGGGAAACTCTCCTTCCAGGCTCACCCACGCGGTTGTCGGCAAGACAACGCCGGCTGCCTCGCTCCTGCCGCGTGGGCCCCGCGGCAGGCAGCTGGCAGCAGGCAGCAGGGAGCCGCATCCTCAGCGTGAGCGGGAGAGAAGGCATGCAAGACGGAAGCCACAGTCTCTTTGTAACCTAACCTCACAGGTGATATCCATGACTTCTGCTTATTCTAGAAGCCAGTTACTAGGCCCAGGCCACGCCCGAGGGGAGGGAATTATACCAGAGGGGGTTAGCAGGAGGCGGCTTCTGGGAGGCTCAGCATAGAGGCTGCCGACCTTGGGCAAGGCCCAGCTCCCGCCCTTCCACACGTCTCCGCCTGTTAGAGCCGCTTAAGCAGAGAGATCCCAAGTGAGTCTGTATTATTTTATGGAACAACTGAAAGGATATTTTGAGCAAAACTACGTCTTGATAGTTATGAGAAAGGGAGGAAGGGAGGTGGTGAGATCTTTGGGGGATTCCAGGCCGAGCGTTAGATCTGATGACGCTTTGAATAAATTCGTAGCAACTGGTTACAGCTGTTTTCCCGCCACGGCCTTTGGAGCAGGCACCCTGAAAGGCTATGACCTTCCAGAAAGGCTATGACCTTCCAGAAAGGCTATGACTTTCTGCTTCCAGAGTCCTTGGCCGCCAGCAGCTGCGTATTTGGAGGCACCTGCTACATGCCACCGAGTTCTCCCCTAATCGTCCCCTGCGCCTACCGCTTTCAGAAGAGGGAGTGACTGAGGGGTACTCGCGGCAGCTGTGACTCCGGGTTCCATGCTCAGGGGATCAAGGAAAGCAAGAGACTGAATTTTTCTAAAACCCAGTTTGTTTCTATTTCTCTAAATCTCAGTTGGTATCCTTCTCCCGCAGCTGTTCTCAGGTTGCATCAGTTCCGGCGGGGAGGCTGGGTGAGCTTTCCCAGTGACACAGCAGCAGGGAGCTGCCTCGGGGCCTTGACCGTCACGTGTCCAGACTTGCACATGTTCTGACAGGCCCCTGGGGTCTGAGGAGCAGTCATGTGTCTGTCTGGGAGGCCCCTCGGGCTGGCCCTCTTCCTGAGCCTGGAGGCCACGTGGGACTGAGCAGTTGCCCTTGAAGCTCGCCAAGCAGGATGCTGTGTGCCCAGACTCACCCAGCACCTCGCGTGCTAACCCTAACCCTAACCCTAACCCTAACCCTAACCCTAACCCTAACCCTAACTCGTTCTCAGCCGTCTCCTCTGGAGCGGGCATCTTCCCAGAGCTCCACCGGAGCCAGGGCGCAGGTCCCCCGGCCCTGGGCTCCCACAAGCCTCCCGGCCCGCTGAGGAGTCCCCTCCTCTGGGCCACTTGGGCTGTGGGCGGGAAGGAGCCCTGTCTCAGCCACCTGCCCCGGTCTCCACCTCCCCTGGATCTTTCTTCTCAGTGAGTCATTTCCGGACTGAGAGCGAAGAGCAGAGCTCTGAGCCCTCGCAGATTTTCCCAAATCTTTGGTGCCTGACCTCAGCGCTTTCTGTTTCCCTCGGGGCCGTGCTTTGAAATTCAAAAGATGAAGGAGCTCGGGCTTCCTCTGCCTGCTGCAGGCTGCAGATTTCCCCAGAGTCGGCTGCGGATGGCAGTGATGGGGGGGGGGGTTCTGGGGGCTTGAATGGCCACGTGTGTGCGCACGCGTGTGTGAGCCGGTGCGTGGGTGTGTGTGTGTGTGTGCACTGGTTAACATGTGACAGGCACTTCCTGGCCACACAGAGAAGAGCATCGTGACACCTCCAGCCCTACCTGGAGTTGGATGGAAGCAGCTGGGGCAAGGCTTGCTAAGAGGTTGGGGAATGTTGAAGAGTGGAGGCTAAAAATAGGAAAAATGTAGGGTCGTTTGGAGCGATCCCATTGGACAGAGAGAAGGGAGGGCAGGCAGATGCGAGCTTCCCTCTCTCTTCTGGCAGTGGCCCAGTGGGGGTGGATGTCCAGGGAGGGAGGGGGGGCGGAGGGATTGGCTGTTGTCCCCAGGCCTCTGTGCAGTTGGACAGAAGTCCCTGAGAGCCCCAGGGTTCATCTGAGGACATTTGGATTAGTTCACGCTTTCAACTGTGCAACTATTCTGGAAGGTTCTGGGCTGAGGAGACTCTACCTCTTCGTAATTGTATATAAAGGGAAACAACAACTTATGATTTACAAACAAGATGTTACAGCCAAATTTTTACCCAGTATTAAATCGGAATTCATACTTTGATTCTCGTAGAAAAATTAAATAATAAACTTACACAGACAATGACGTTTTTAGATTTTCTGTTTTTTGTTTTTGTTTTTTTAAATTTAGAGATAGGGTTTGTTCTGCTGCCCAGGCTGGAGTACAGTGGTGTGATGATAGCTCACTGCAACCTTGAACTCCTGGGCTGAAGCTATCCTCCTGCCTCAGCCTCCCGAGTAGCTAGGACTACAGGTGCATGCCACCACACTCAGCTAATTCTTTAAATTTGTTGCAGAGACAGGGTCTCACTATGTTGCCCAGGCTGGTCTTGAACTCCTGGCCTCAAGCGATCCTTCTGCCTCAGCCTCCCAAAGTGCTAGGATTACAGGTGTGAGTCACCATACCTGGCCTAGATCCTGTATGTTTTATGATTTTTTTCCATCCTACTTCCGATTGCCACGGCCTTTGTTTATTGTAATCATTTTGCTCACTGATATAGACTGTTGAGTCAGGCATGGGGAGAGCGTTCTCATACTTAGTCTTCATCATCCGGGGCGACCTTGCATGGTAGGCATTCCCATTAACTGTGCAGGCAAGGAAGTGAAAGCAGAGCGGGGTGAAGCCACATGCCAGGTTCTCCCAGCAAGGCAGGTGGAGGGCTGGGCTTTGCAGTGCAGGTCGTCTGACCCGAAAACCTCTGCTCTTCCCTCCCCGGCGTTCTGTCTCGCTTCCCTGCTCTGCGTGGGGCGATGCCATCTACACCCCCTTCACAGCCCCTGACCCTGGTGGAAGCTTTTGGAAAGTTGGGACTTTGAACACAGTAGGCAATCAATAAGTAATTTTAGAATTGAATAAAAAAATTAAATGTATATAAATTAAATAATGTGGGTGATTACATCTAAAAAAAACCCAAATGGTTTTGTGTTGAGGCTGAAATTCTTTTTTTTTTTTTAATAAAAATGCGGCGCTCTGTAAGAATCTGATATTTGTCAAGAAATAATAAGTTGCTAGGAATGCAAATGCAAGCACTACTGTAGACAACACCGGACTTCGGACAAATAATGTCTGTTCAAACAAGAGTGGTTTAGGGTTATGAATTATTTAACTTCTCCTCCAACATGAAAAATAATTCAGATCTGATTGCATCTTTTTATAATGTCAAATGTGATATTTAACCATGTTCTCAGCATCTGTGCTGGTGGAGACGGGAGTCACTGGGTGAATGCTCACCCGCTGGTCCACTCCAGACTGGGGCGTTTCCCAGGGAGGTGGAGAAGGCTGCTGTACCCTAGATCTGGATACCTGGAAGCACCATTCCATTTCCGTAGAAGATTAGCAGTGAGAGCTGTTAAGGATGCTGCAGAGCAGGGGCCACGCTCAGAGGGCTGATGGGACAGCACAGAGCTGGGAGGGAGAGGCAGGTCGTGCGGTGATGGCCAGATCACTCAGGTGGAGAGGGGAGCTTTGTGCAGGTTGTTCAATCCCAACAGCAGCCGGGGAGGTGTGATAATTTTGCCCCATTTCACACATTGGTGAACTAAGTCTCAAAGAAATAACGTAACTTCCTCAGGGCTCTACCAGGACAGGAGAATTTGCACCCTGGTGTCTGGAGTTTGGAACGTAGGATTTTTTTCACAAAGCAATGCTGTCTGTCTTTGCAGTCTGGGCACTGATCTGGAAAAGTCATATATAAATCTTGCATCCCATCCCACAGTCTATATGCATTTAAAATGGTATAGATGTGTGCCTTGCCTATCTTCAAAGTCTTGGCATAAATTGGGTGCTGTGGGAGGAAGTCCCACGTTGATTATGTGGCTTCCCACACTCCCTGTCTCTCATTGGTGGGATTACTTGGGTCTGGAGTCATGGGCCTGAGAGAGATGCCCACCCCCCAGGTTCCAGCTTTGTGCTCTGAGCAGGGAACAGGGGCCTTGGTCTACGTTAGCGATTAAGAAGGGGTTGGCTTCACTGAGGTTGCACGTGACATCCTGAGATGTTTGCGTGTTTGATGGCACCTTGGCTAAAGATATCGTCCACATACAATGACATTATTTATGGGGTTAACTTCTCCTTGAAATGTGTTTTCACATTTTATATTGCCTGAAAAATGGTGATATGACCTTTGTGCTTGGCCTACCAGGAAGCTCAAGGCCAAACCTCCTGCTAATTCAGCCCTCGTTTGAGAAGTAGCCGTATACAACCCTGAATATTTGGGGATGGGAATCTGATTAGTCATCTATTTTCCTACATTCTCTGAGGAGTTTCAGATCACTCAAGTACCTTTCATACGTTTGCAAATGGGGATTTACCACGAGCCTTTCGAAATCTTTTCTCGAAGTATGTGGGTGTTGACATGTAAAATGTAAGAACATAAATACTAACATTCCACTCACTACACAGACTTCACCATACACTGCGTTTTGTTATGAGCATGGCTTAGGTGGCAGCGTCCACATTCTGTGTCTCTGTGTACGACGAGGAGCAGAAATTGCAAACCACGGCGTCCGGGCCCAATCTAGCCCTCTGCACATTTTTGTAAATAAAGTTTTATTTTGAACACAGTCACATGCATTGTCTATGCTTTGTCTACAGCTGCCTCTGTGTTACAGTGGCAGAGTTTAGTGGTTGCACAAAAGACCTTCCAGATAGCCTGCAAATCCTAAAACCTTTACTACATGGCCCTTTACAAAAAAAGTTTGCTGAACCCTGAAATGAAATGTCAAAGGAAGGCAGCATTATAGACATTCATGTCAAAATATAATTTCTGCTGTACAGGCCAGATGGTAGGGACACATTTAATTTTTTTTTTTGCAGGTGGTGATGGCACGTTGGGGTTAGTGCACATTTCTACTGCAAACCACTTCCCTTTGCATATGGTGTAGTGACAAGAGGTCTGGATTGGGAAAGCAGGGTCCCAGTGCAAGTTCTTCCACTGGGCCCCGTAAGAAACCTCAGCAGCCTCACCTGCCTCTTGGCTGGGGGGAGAGGGTCAAAGGGAAATACGGAAATGAATTTCTTTATACAGTGCTATTTTGTGGGGGGTCAGGTCTAAGAACTGCATTGAGCCCTGGGTGGTGGTATTTTCCAGCAGCAGTTTGTTCAGGGATCTGTTTGAACTAACAACTCTCTGCCATCTTCCCAAGCTACCCTCAGATGTTTGAAGTCGTTCTTTAAAGTATGTATTTATCACAACTTTCAATCTACGTTATGTCTATGGGAGACAATTACAATCCATTTATTCTGACACTTGAGGGATGAGAATTGACAACATATTACAGATACAGGAGCCACAAAAAAAAAAACCAATAGAGAATTGACGTGGTCTTATGTATAAATGGGACAAACCTATTTTTAAAACACTTCAGTTTGCCAAATAATTATCTTTTTTCCCCATTTTGTCTGTAGTGTTTGGTTGTGTAGACATAGCCTTAGTTAACTGAACTCATAAAATGTCACCAAGCTGAGAAAAATGTGTATGAAAATAAGATTTAAATGAATTTTCAGTATGGATTGAATACAAGAACCCATAAAGATTTATAGCTATTATTTCAAACATCATTGAAATTAGACTTAATTATCTGTGCAATTTGCTGGAAATAGCATTTTTGATGCAGTATATGCCATTAATTTTAAAATAGAAATGTACCAAGCTGGTTTTTAAAAATTCCCCCAAACCATAATTTCTAAATTGCCTCTTTGAAAAAGTCTCTCTTCTTCCTTTCCTCATCCCATGCATTCTGCCACTCCTAACTCTTAAGTTGGCAGAGATTCCTTTTCGTTTGTTTGCTTATCCTTGTTTCCACCACGGCAGGTTTGAGTGGGTAGATGGGTTCAGGAGAGCGGCCAGGATTTTCACTTTAGAGGCAGAAAGGAAACAGCTTCGCTCTGCAGAGTTAGACTCCGAAAGGACACAGGTGAATGGCTTTTTATCATTGGGGTTTTCTTTTTTTTTGTTTGGGGAAAAGTAATCTTGTATTTTCTCCGGGTATCCTTATGTCTGTATCACACAGAGAAAAGCTGACATTCATCAGCTTAATGAACTTGGATACTGCGACTGAGTAATCGAGCTCTGCAGCACAGTGTACTTACTGTCCTGATGGCTCACGTCCCATCGAGGTGGCAATGTCAAGCGTGTGTAGCCAAAGCTCTTGAGGCCGAGACTCGTTCTTCATGCTCTCCTTCTTCACGGAAATCTGTTTCACGCGCGTGAGATGCGTCCGCAGTCCAGCAAGGCTTCTCTTCCTGAACTGCGTGATTGGAGCTTGTCCCGGCATCAGCTCCAAGGCCTCCGCCCCAGCACCGACTTGGGGACGTGGGCTCCAACCTGCCTGCCTCCTGCCCCTGTGTCCTGTGGCCCCCGGGCCCTGCTTTCCAGCGGCTTCTCTTCGCCGTCCGTTCCTCACCCCACTGTCCCGCCCCTGCTAGTTTTTGCAGCCTAAGGCATCCTTCCCCCCCACCCCCCCACGCCACCTCTGCTGCCCTGTGCTGTCCCTCCTCTGTAGGAAAGCGACGCAGCGCAGGGCGGGCGGCTGCGGGGTCCGTGGAAGAGGGCCCACCGCAGAGCCGCGCTGGCGTTGCTCCATGCACGGGCTGTGCTGGGGGCAGCTCCATGAGGGTGTGGGTTTGTCTCCCAGGCTGGAGACAGGCGGGCCCGAGTCCTGGCACTCAAGGTCCAGTCCGGCCATCTGGAAATGACTACATTGAAGGGATCGAGTGCGCCCTTGGAGAGGAACTAAAGAAAGTCAGGAAGACAAGCTTGGGCCGAATCCAAGAAGGATAAGAGACTCCGAAGACATCACTGTGCCTCTTGCCTGGGCCTGTCTCCTGGTCCAGGGCTCTGTGGGCTCATGTCTGATTTTTAAGGGCGTGTGTGTGTGTGTGTGTGCACGAGTGTGACAGAGGGAGGGATATATATATATATATATATATATATATATATATATGGGGCGGTGGGAGGGAGAGAGAGAGGGGGAGAGAGCACTCACATGAGCGTGAGTAAGGGATGAAGTAAGGGTAAAAGGAGCCAGCTCGTAGATCACAAAACGTGCCCTTGGTTTACTCCCCTCCAGGTGTGGCTGCCCCTTCGCAAAGAGACTTTGTTGTTCCTCCCCTCGGGACGCAAAGCCCACGCCCCACCCTCGTGTCATGGCACCCTTGAGTGGGCTGGCCCTGTGGTGAGGAGCGTTGACCAGCAGAACGTACAGGGGGTGACGCTCCATGACCGCTGACACTAGGCTCTCGAGGGGCTGCGGCTTCCGCTTCACTCTGTTGGAACGCTGCCCTGCGATGACCTCGGGGGAGACACCTGGTAGGCCTGTCCGAGGTGACAGGCTGTGTGAGGGCAACTGAGGCACCCACCGATAGCCCGCACCAAGCACAGGCACGTCGGGGAGGCCGGCTGGGCCCTTGCAGGCCCACGGCCCAGCTTGGCACAGCTGCCTAGCGAGCCAGGCGGCCCCGGGAGAGAAGCCACCAGCCTGCCCACGGAAATGGGAGACACCCCAAGTCACCGTGGCTTAAGTCCCTGAGTTCGGGGTCGTTTGTTACGCAGCAAATGCTTTACTAACATTGCTGTAGGAAATCTGGGGGTCTACTTTCCACTACTCTGGGGGAGCCTAGCATGATCCAGAGTGCTGAGAGAGCATGATGGGAGGACCCCTCTCGAGGAGGGGTGGGTTGATCCTAGGGACGGATGGTGCCTCGAAAGCTGCCTGGGGCAGATGCCAGTGCAACTAGACTCACTGCATGAGAGATCCGAGGGGTGGCGGGGGCTGAGGAGGAGGAGGGCAGGCAGAGGCCGGGCTGAGCAGCGCGTTGCAGGAGGAGCTCCCATGACCGGCTGCGATGGAGATGCCCCAGACACACGGGAGCCTCTGTGGGCGTTTGGACCCCCGGAGACAGCGGGTCACACGTAGTTTTGATGCGTTGAGGACCCCAGAGCTTCCAACATGTCGCAGGTCGGGTGATGCTGGTGGGGGGGAAGCTAATGCTTCTGTCACCAAAGGCAGCCAGGTGGACAGGAGAGGCCTGGTGAGCAGAGAGCAAGGAAACAAGCCATAGGGCTCGTTTGTGTGACACCCGTGGGGCCCCTGTGCAGGGCACCGGAACTGACTGCAGGTGGGGCCCCCGGGGGCCACCGAGATCTGCTATCAAGAGGAGAAGATGAGAGAAGATGTAAAAATGGCCCAGTGCACGAGACTCTGGTTCTAAGCTTGGTGTGAGTGAGAAACGGGGCAGCAAAGGAGCGCAGAGACAGGCAGGCAGGGTGCGGGGCGAGCTCAGGAAGTGGCATCCGGCTGAGGCCAGTGGTGGGGCTGGGGAGGGACCGTTCGGATCACATCACCACAAACGCAGCCGCGTAGAACAGCAACACGCACTTATTACTACACGGTCTCTCTGGGTCTGGAGGTCGGGTATGGGTTGCCAGGCGCCCC